>OX424576.1:147330459-147420437 GCA_949152435.1 Gastracanthus pulcherrimus
AGCTTTTTACGGCTCCTTTCATTTGCCACCTCGTTCATGAAAAAAAAATTGTGCTAACGCACCGCATTTGACCAAAATCCTTAGGGATAGTTTTTTTTTCTAAACCGTTAACCCCCTGTAAAATTGTGAAAATGTATCAGCGCCCATCTGAAGTTATTTTATGATTATAGATATCGATGAAATCTTTCATTTGAGCCTTCATTCGATTGCTAAATAGTTTGTCAAGTGGGGGAATTTGATATGGACGATTTAAGGGTTGATTCTGGTATTTTAAGAATAGTGTTAAAATACTACTAAGGGAGTACGTCCCCAAAGAGCGATGTCTCGAATCGATAACTTCTTACATCTCCTTTCATTCGTCACCTCGTTCGTGAACAGAAATCGTGCCAGCGCACCGTATTTGACCAAAAACCTTAGGGGTAGTTTTTCTCTAAACCCTCTGTAAAATGGTCTTAATATACTACTAAGGAAGCACGACTCCTAAAAGGCGATGGCTCGAATCTCTAGCTTTTTTCATCAGCTTTCATTTGCCAACTCGTTCGTGAAGGAAAAATTGTGCCAACGCACCATATTTGACCAAAATCCTTATGGCGTCGGGTGGGAGGAAAACGCTGCTATCTTGGCGAGGCGACGAAAAATATGCCACCTCGAAGAAGCGACAAAAAAGGTGCCATCTGGGCGCCGCGACGAAAAAGATGCCATCTCGGAGAAGCGACGAATAACATGCCATATCCAATAAGCGACAAATAACATGCCATTTCAAGGACTGAATATTTTTTTTCAAATTTAAGTTGGCAGGATTGAGAATCGCTAAATTGCTTCTATATAAAAATACTTTTTTTGCATATAAAAATTCAAATTAATAAGTGCTTAGATTGAACATGTTTGAACGTAGATTAGATTTTTTTAATTACAGTTTGTTATTTCATAATTATAGCTATTTATATTTAAATTTGAATAATGCTACGTTGAATACGAGAACTGCATAAAGCCACTCAACTCTTTTTTACCCGAGTATTTTATTTAAAGTTATGGAAGCGTACAAATAAAAACTGTTTTTAGGTAGAATAATCTAAAAAAATCAGGTTGCAGTTTTCATTTTTCTTAAAAAAGGTTTTCGTAAAAATTTCTTCTTAGGACCGTTATTTTTCCTAAGAAATTTCGTATTTTGTACGAGAAATTCATGTATATTTATGTTTACCGTAATTCAAGGTAATCTCCGACTGTGGTGGCTCATATATGAGTCAGGTCTATCCTTTTAAAGTTTATTTAAGATGGAAAATGAAACTCTATCGATTTCTATGGTCCCCATTTCGTAAGAATCGGTAAATTAAAAAAAAAATTTAAAAATACAATTTTAAGGTACGTTACGATATTATAATATTATGATATCACGGGAATTTCAAGTTTCTATATCTGTCTTAATTATTTGTTTAATTAAAAGAATAAAAAATAAAAATAGTCCTAATTCTTGTAAGTATAGAAAGTAGAAATTAATACGATTTTAAAACTGGCCGGGTGTGTAGAACGCGGACGAATACAGAACAAATTAATTATCGCTGCATGGCTTGTAGCTGCTTGTTTCATCACTTTAAGGATTTTAGACTTGCTGGATCATGAGGTCCGCATAGATATTAAAAAAAAATGCAGGTACGAGGAACTTTTCATCGTAGCGACACTTTCAACGCGTTTGCACCATATGGAACGGATTACCGAGGATACGCGATGGGTTGATGCTGGCGCGCAGAAAATGCGTATTATTTATGATAATACCATAAATTTTCTCATCTTTCCATATAGTACAAACGCGTTGCAAGTCTCGAAGAGTTCCTCGTACCTGCATTTTTTTCATATCTATGTGGACCTCATGATCCAGCAAATCTAACATTCTCAAAGTGATGAAACAAACAGCTAAAAGCCAGCAACGACAATTAAATTCTACTGTATTCTTCCGCATTCTATACACACGGCCAGATTTTAAATCGTATTAATTTATACTTTCTAGACTTATACAAATTAGATACTATGTTTTTATTTTTTTAATTAAACAAAAAATTAAGACAGATATAGATGATTGTAATTCCCATGACATCACGATATTATAATATAGTAACGTCACGTAAAATTGTATTTTAAATTTTTTTTTTAAATATGTATATATAATTTTACAGTCTATAACTTTTGAATTTATTTATAATAATAATATGCGAGTAATCGACACACTCCATCATCTTATAACTTTTAATTTCAACATTTTTAAGAAAAATAAAAACTGCAACGTGATCTTTTTACATTATTCTACCTAAAAAAAGTTTTTATTTGTATGCTTCTATAACTTTAAATAAAATACTCGGGTAGAAAAGAGTTGAGTGGCTTTCGTATTCAACGTAGTATTATTCAAATTTAAATAAAAATAGCTATAATAATGAAATAACAAATTGTAATAAAAAAGTCTAATTTACGCAAACATGTTAATTCTAAGTACTTATTAAATTGAATTTTTATATGCAAAAAAAAGTATTTTTATATATAAGTATTTTAGCGATTCTCAATCCTGCCAACTTAAATTTGAAGAAAAATATTCAGTCCTTGAGACGACATCTTTTTCGTCGCTTATTGAAGATGGCATGTTCTGCGTCGTTTCTCCGAGATCGCATCTTTTTCGTCGCGGCGCTCAGATGGCACCTTTTTTGTCGCTTATTCGAGATGGCATCTTTTTCGTCGCTTCGCTGAGATGGTATCTTTTTCCTCTCACTCGATGATGGGTACTTATTTATCTGAGCCATTTACCTCATGGAAAATGGTAAAAATACAGCAGCCCCCATTTGAAGTCATTTTTTAATGATAGCTTTTGTTAAAATCTTTCATTTGAGCTCTTATTCGATTGTTGAAAATTATGCCAAGTGGCTGTTTTATGGTTTTTTGTTGTTTTCTGTCTTTTAGGGGTTGAAAACTTTGATTCTTAATATTTCAAGTTCTCTTGAGTCTAGGGTGCTGATTTATTTTTATATTCATGTTTTTGATACCCTTAACGATTGCATAGGTTTTATAGGTTATTCGTAAGGGGCCGATTGCTTATTTACGAGTATAGTGGGCATCGTTCTTTATATAATAGAGGATTAGAAAATCAGACATGTAGGTATAGCTGTAGACAGTACAAGATTTTAAAAATGATGAATGACCCTGGCTACCCAACTATGCTCTACACTTTTTGTGTGTGCATATACATATGTATATGTATGCGATTCAATTACTGATATTTATTTATTTATTTATTTATTTGCTTATTTATTTATGCACGTTACGAGCCCTTTTACATATTACATATGCTAAACAAATATTCTATATAGATTTTAAAGAAAGATATGTGATTTTGAACAATTAAATTCGAATGCTTCAAAATTTGTTAATGTGTTGTTCAAAACATTTACATAATTCTTATACGGTGTATCTCTCTTTTCAATGTGATTCACTTTTCTAGAACAGTTTAATACATTTGAACTCTTATTCACAGTATAAATCATATAACTATAAAACATTAATATTAACGATAATAATAACAGGAGCATCACCGCTATGCTCAACGCTGCAGCATCAGTCCTACATCCACGAAGCAAGCCATGCACCTACATCACTCTACCACCTACCTTCTCTCTCTCTCTCTATATATATAAAGTATCCGATTCGGTGCGATCGCATCGTGCGGCTCAATGCAATTTTTAATAAACCTCCCCCCGCGCGTATCGGCCTTGCTCGCCTCGCTTCGTGCGCCTCTCCTCTCCTGCGCGCGGGGAGGCATTTCCCGGCGCATTTCCTGCCGGCGGGTCCCGTCTCCATTTCGGCCGGAGCTGCAGCGCGCGCTCGCAGCTCGGACATCGTCGGAGGAAATTAACCGCGGAATGCGGATGCCGCTGCCGCTGCCGCCTGCCCGCCTACGTTATATGGCGCCCGCGGATAATAATTCCGCGAGGCGTTGTAGAGCAACTGCTGCGGCGACGGCAACATCATAAAGCGGCTCGTTAAATATTTTTTAAATAAACGCAAATCGATTGCAGACGCGTTCCCCGGCGCAGGATGCGTTGGGTTTATATATTGGGGGAGTGGAGTGTGCGGGGATCGGGCGCGTGTTCGAGAGGCGGGTTTTTTTGAAGGCTGTTTGTGGGCTTGCTAGGTGAAAAGCGAGGAGTTTCGAGGTGAAATGTTGAAATATTGTTTTTCGAACTGAGAATGTAGCTGTAACGATAATCAAGTAGAAAAGGTGTAGGGTATAGTCAGACAAGCGTACATAGAATTTTTATGTTCTTCTGCAGTTTCTAAGGCTATTTATACATCAACTTTTGTTAAGAAGTGTATAAAACAATTACTACGTTTAAATATATGTCATCTATGTAATATAATTCTTTAAAATAAGAATATATGGATTTTTTAATTTGTTATAATAAAAAAGCGAAATTATTCAGTTTTTACTGATTTAATTTTCCTATAGTACATATGAGACGTTGGATGCAAAAACAATTTAACCCGGGTTAAGTTGTTTTTGGTGAAACATACATATTCGTATTCTATGACCCTTTATTTATAAATATAGTGAATCAAACAAGTTTTTTAGAACATATATAGTAGAATATATCGAAATCTCTCGCGACGCCCCGGGCCTCCTGTCGTATCTACCTATACGCCGGAGATCGTAGTAGCTGCCTCTCCTGCTGCGCTGTATACCGTCTGAGATTCGCGCACGCGAACCACGCGCGATGTTTACCTCTGATTGTACGATTCAAGACGAAAGTTCCACTCTTACAATTTCTAACGGAGTATAAACGATAGCGGTTTGAAAATATTATTTTAAGTATTGAAAATGACAGTGCAGAGTGGTGAAATAACTGATCAAAAGGAATATATAAGTTTAAGCTGAAAATTAAATAAAAATATACTTACAAATTTAAAAATATATTTATAATAAATTTTGGATGTAATATATCATTTATGTACATTATTTTAATGAAGAGACTTATTTGATGAAAATAAGCTCGATTGAAGCGAAAAATACCCATTCTAAGCAAAAACAACTTAACTTGCATAAGCTTCTATTAGTTATTTAAATAATTTATATTGGTAAGCAAATGTTCTAACACGTGTAACCATATGCTCTAATAGTAGGAGTAATAAACTATACAAGAAAACCGCATTGATTCTATTTATATATTAATATACAACAATATATAAACTTTAAACGCCTTTTTCTCTTCAAACTTAATCCGGGTTAAGTTGTTTTTGAATTCAACGCCTTATATAGATAATGTGTTTTGTTCGTATTTCATGGATGAAATAAAAAATATAATGCTCTGAAAGTTTGTTTTAATTGTATTATTTAATATGAAGATACTTTAAGTTTCTATTATTATAGCTTATAATGCTTTGAAAGTTTATGTTGGATCGTAAAAACACTTTAAAATATTTATATAATGAAACATGCAGAAGAATAATTTTGTGTATATAAACTACTGCGATTTTATTTTGTGTATTTTCGTAAACTTATTATTACTGGAAAAGTGTATCTAATATCACGCTTGCAATATTGTAAACGTAAAAAGTAAAAAATAGGTTACTTTTTCGTCGATGTCCATCGGGAAAGTATTCACTCTAAAATAGAGTGAGATTCCACTCCACGTAAGAGTGAAACATTCCAATCTATTTTTAGAGTGAATAATCCACTCTAATTAGAGTGATTTATTTCACTCCGAATGAGTGAAATGTCACTCTAACGGGTTTAGCGTGTATTAAGTGATTTTTTTGCATTTTTCTTCTTTATACTATGCTAAGCCTTATTTCAATATTAGATACAGAAGTACGAATTTTCTCGGTCTATTTTGATGTTTAATAAAGAAAAATTAAACAGTATGACTAGTAATAGAAATACTTTTTAAACAATATATAAACTTTAAACGCCTTTTTCTCCCCAAACTTAACCCGGGTTAAGTTGTTTTTGAATTCAACGCCTTATATAGAGAATGTGTTTTGTTTGTATTTCATGGATAAAATAAAAAATATAATGCTCTGAAAGTTTATTTTAATTGTATTATTTAATATGAAGATACTTTATATATAGCAAACAATTCTAAATTAACGGCTAAATTGGTTGATAATAATCGAAATATATCAAAAGTAAATTGGCAGTTTTATTTTTTATTTTATTTTTTAAAGAATTATCAATGTAATTGATGAATCTTTCTCAGCGTAAAACTATAAATAGCTCAATGCAGAATTCATTAAAGAAACTTGAAAAGATCATGACAAAATCATTTACCTATGAAAAAATAATGCAATTTGCAATAATTTACTAATTTTAATTAAATTTAGAATATACAGAATTAGAAAAAGATACGTTTTAAAATATCAAGAACAATGCACGTAAATTGAAGATCTTAAATCTCCGAAAAGCTAAAGAACGAAATGCTTTATGACGCATGCGAGCAAATGAAACAATCGATGAACAAACGTTACTATCCGAAGTAAATCACGTCTGCATCATCGCCGCTTATCATCCACACACGAATTTCCCTCCACCGCAACAACAACGAAAATTCAATCAAACGGCAACTCAATAGTATTCCGGTTCGCCACGCGCGCACAACAGAGAATCGAGAGCACGGGCTGCACGTACAAATCAGCCCGCCTGCGCCAAACTCCGTGCCAAGCACGCGGGGAGCGCAGCGCCAAAAATTCCGAACCGCATGCCATCTAAATTAACCTAATTAGCAACTCGCAGCCTCGGCAACGCGCTATGCTACATCCCACCTTTTCCGTCTCTCTCTCTCTCTCCACCAGAGAGAACACAAAACGCGCCTCGCGCCCACTATCCTATCTAATCTCGTCTCGCGATCTCTCCGCCGAAACGCCAAACCGTGCGCGCGCGCGGTTCCCCCGTCTCATTGTCCTCCTAGAAGACAGCGGCTCCTAGACACAATGCAGATCGCGCCCGCGGATGTCGCGCGGAGTTCTGCCTCCGCGCCGCGGCTGCCAAAGTATAGTCGAAATATCGAACGCGGTCTCGCGCGTTTAGCGGCGCGAACTGTGCGAGTAGCTGGGGGGACGAGGGGAGGTGTGCGCAGAGGGAGGCGAGATAAGTTATTAGGCGCGACCGGGGCCTCGAGCGACTGCAACTACTCGCGAGAGCTATTACGCGATATTGCGTACGCCGCTCGCGTGGAGTTTGGTGTAACGCGCGCGGGCGTTGCTCGTCGCGTGGTCGGCTGTCGCGACGATTTGCGCGCACGCGGGCGCGCTTGTGTGAGTCCGGCGAACCTTTGTAGACCGATAATAGGACGCTGGCGATAATACTTACACACACACAAGCACGCACACACACGCACCTATATACTCGTACGTAAGTATGCAGATAAATACAGACACGAACGGACATATATACATAAACATACAAATACACGTATACATTTATATATATATATACACACATACATTCATACATATAGATATTATATGTATGAACACACATGCACACAGTTGTTTATCACACATGTGTTATCGCAAGTCAGCATGCACACGTATGTAAACATACGCATAAACATACACACACACACACACACACACATGCACACACACATGTACAAACATGCACACATACGCATACACATGCACACAGACGCATTTGCAATCACGCACACGCACACGTACACATACACATTTATATACATTATTGCACATCAGCATGCATACACCTGCACATATTCACGCATACGCATACGCTCAGTGCTCACACATACACGGATATTGCAGCCACCATTACAAATGCTTCTATGATTACAACTACGTTGAGATTTTCTCGCGAACTGGATATATACAAATACGGATGGCTGGTTTGTATACCTACACGCACAAACATGCACACGCACAACGTGTTTTACGTAAACACCAATATACTTGACGCCAGAGGGTAATATACATGCGGCCATGGCGCGCGGTGCGCAGGGCGACGTGAAACGCGCGGTTTGCTTTGTCGTGTATATACATATTCGCGCACTCGTGCATGTACGCGCGTCTAGGAGAGCGATCGCGTACGTGTGTGTGTGTGGGTGAATGCGCATGTGCGTGTGGGGGCTATTGTTCGATAGACACAAAACAGTCCAGACGCGTACAAAGTGACTGCGTTGCATCCGCTTTGGATATGGAAGAGGCAAATAGGAGAGAGAGAGAGAGAGAGAGGGATGGGTGATGGGGGGGGGGGGGGGGTGAGAGTAGAGACAGGCGATGATGCTGCTGCTGACTCCCGACTCCCCATGTGTATATACGTATATATACGCGGTACCTGGGGTACGGGAAATGGAGAAACGGCGAGGAGCGAGCGATCCGGAGAAAAGGGTGAGAGTACCGCGAGGTGTACAGAAGAGAGAGAAAGAGAGAGTGAGTGTGTGTATGAGAGAGAGAGAGAGAGAGAGAGAGAGTGCGAGCTGACAGTGCAGTAGTAGTACTGCACCGGGCCAACGAAACGAAGGGTCTCTCTCTTCCTCTCGTGGCGGAATACATACAGAAGAGAGAGAGTGAGAGAGAGAGAGAGAGAGAGAGAGAGAGAGAGAGAGAGAGAGAGACTGGGAGGGAGAGGGAGAGAGAGAGCGAGAATCACAGCGCGCTATCAGAGAGTGGCTATTGTCTACGGAGCTAATCAAAACCATCCCTTTCAACAAAACGCTATACGGGCCCTTTGCACGCCTGCTTCTCTCTCTATCTTCTTTCCTTCTCTCTCTCTCTTTCTCTCCCTCTCTCTCTCTTACACTCTCTCTCCTGCCTTTTTCCCTCTATCTTATTTTTTGCTCTCTCTCTCTCTCTCTCTCTCTCTCTCTCTCTCTTCCCTCAGTCTCGACTTCTCTCTGTCTCTGTCTTTTTCTCTGAATCTCTTTGTTTTTCTCTATATCGCGCAGCAGCAGCTCCTTTCTCATCGCCGCAGCCGCGGCAGCAGCCGGAGCGCGCGATGAGTCGCGTCTCGCTCTAATAAGTAGTGCGAGTCCGCGAGCGCTCGGCCGGGTTCGTGATATAAACATTTCAGAGATGAGGGAGAGAGGAGAGAGGAAAGAGAAAGAGAGAGAGAGAGAAGATGTAGCTTTTTGCATGTCTCGCTTGCAGCGTGGAGCTATGGAAACAAAGGGGGCGAGGCAGTCTTTTTTTTTATTTCTATATGTGTGCGTGTTTGTGAATACTCTGTCAGGGGGAATTTGTATTGTAATTAATTAGAAAGTTATGCTTTTCGTAAAATCTGTGTGATGGATTTGATGTCATCTTTCGAAAATGCGATAGGATAGATGTGTACCTATTCACGTAAATATAATGCGTATAAGCTTATGCGTCGTATGTAGGAATTACATGTTATTTGAAAAATAAAAATAATGTTGAGACGTAAGAATATGACTGATGATTGAAATGTTGCAACTTCATTGGATCGAGTGCTCGTTTTCGCTAATATAAAATGCAAATTAATTGGATCAGATGTTCAAGTGTATATACAGGTAGGAATAGTAATCTGAATGTATATACATTTTCTCTCCTTGGGAGCTGCTATTAAGGTGATGCTAAACTCACCTGTCATCGACAATTATAAGGATCCACTGTCTTCATCTGATTCTTATTTTTCAGTAAATATCTCTCTGAGACGTAGTTGAGGTACTAAAAAACAATAACGGTTCAGAAATATATTCCTTAAATTTGCAAATTAAATAAAGAAAGTTGTTTTCCACATTTAACGGTAACAGGGGGAGGGGCGGGGTTAACATGACCTTAGACTGTGCTATATAATTATACCGAAATTAGAATGTACGCTTTTATTTAACTTGTCAGCCGTACATAATTTGCTTGCTTGCTTGTTCTCAAAGTTTGAACTTAAACAATCAGACACTTCCTTATAAGCTAGAAAGTTGAAACTTCCGGTACCGATATCGATTGAGTAACTAATAAATACATTTTAATAATATTTTGGGACAGCAGTGTTCCAATCTTCCGTATATTTTTCAAATTACTTATTATCGAGAAAAACAAATCGAACGTGCACATCTTTCTGTTCAAATATGATAACCTGTTAAAAATTTGAGAGTAGTTTCGTAATTCTTACGACCGTTTCCGATGTAAACAAAGCATTTATAGTCTTCAACCTTCCAAGCACTCGCCTCAAAAACCTATAAAATATAAATACTCTCTACGCATGCACGCACACACACATAGCACAGCATCAGCGAGCCCCGCGTTATGGCAAATGTGGAATCACGCGCTTTTGTACTTAAGGTGCGTGCCAGGCCACACCACACCACCGCCACAGCAGCAGCAGCAGAAGTCATAACCAAGATAGACCGCTTCGGGCGACAATCCCTCATGCGCCGGCTCTCCTCTCTCTCTCTCTCTCTGACTCTCCAGCGCCTGAGTCCCTCCCATGAGATTCGGTAATAGATTTATTGGCTACTCGCTGCGTTGGCTGATATATACGAGCTTGAATCAGAAGCACACGCAGAGAGTGTGCGTGTGTATATATATGTGGGTATGAGTGTGTGTGTGGGGGGGGGGGGGGGTAGAGAGAGAGAGGGAAAGAGATGCAGTAGCGCGCGGGTCGTAAGAGTGATATAACGATGGATATCGTCGAGAAGCCGTGAGAGGGAGAGAGAGAGAGAAGGTCGCATGCGGTTCTTCTCCTTTTTCTGCTGCTTGCGCTCGCGCTTTATTTATTTTCTTACTGCCGCTCTTTCTCTTTTTCTCTTTCTTTTTGGGTTACTGTTCGTGTGTAAGGGATAGCGCGTGAGATGATGGGAAATCATGATATGGAGAGAGCCAAAAGTTTTTGATATATTTTGCTGGTGGTGTGGTGAGATTTTTTGAATGAATTAACTTGCGGTCTTGTGATGCAAAGAAATATTGATATCAATTAGATTGATGTGACGTGTTTTAGGATAAGGGAGAGTTGTACAGTATGAAGTAATAGGAGGTTTAGGCTCCCATCGCTAAATGACACTTTATATGAGCACTCAGATAAGGAATTCCTTGCATTAAGAGAATTGTTCCGTTACGGCAATGTATCTTGTATGATATATCTATTTGCCACAAATAATAGATATATTCATTAACAGTTAAGAATTTTGTACGTATTGGCAGGTAAATAAGGTAAGCGAGTTTTTTCGTATGCGTGAAAGAATTACACAAAGTATAAGAGGTTAATAGTCGATTTTCCATTCTATGGAGATATTTTTCAAGCAATAAAACTGGAACGAGAACTAAGCAAGGGTAGCACTAGCATCAAAAGCAATGATAAATTCCCATACATTGGCGAAAGTTGGAACGATAATAATGATAGTACGATGCATTGCAGATGTAACGGACGGTGATAGAATATCAATTTTCTTAATATATAACCTACGCGTTTCATCCCAGGACTGTCTATTGGATTCATCTGGCTGTACAGCCGTGAGTCAGACCGTACCTTAGACGCCTATAATAACAAATTTTAAAACTTACACATATATGTGTACAAATTTGGCGAGAAAAGATTTTAAACGTCAAACTCGGTCCTTTTTCCTCGCCTTTTTCAGTTCCCGTTCAATCCGCTGTGGCTGATACTGTCACCGTAAACTACCGAAATGTGTGTCATATTTAACATTCACTTGATCGTTGCTATAATTACCGATCCACAGCTCGAAATAGCAAAGAATCGAATTCTTCTCAATTATTGTGAATCGCATTATTTCGCATTTCAATTCCGCAAAAACACACATAGAACGCATAATAAAATTATTTGTATCTTACAACAGAAATAGGAAAAATGACAAGTTTATTGCACTGTACAATATTTTCAGATATTTCTTCAGATTATCTTCAGAAAATAATGAGTTGTATAATATTTTCCTGGCTATAAAAGAGTTCTTCAAATAAAAATTTAAGCTAAATGAATATTTTTACTCCATATTCAAATCCACAAAAGTTATAAAATGTGAGAAAGTTTATTATATTAAAGTTGGATGGATGGATATGTAAAATTAACCGAAGGAGCGGTAGCGATCGAGGTATTGTTGCTAGTGTTATATAATTATTACATATGTGTACGATGAAACTAAAGATATATGTTATAAATTTGTTCCAACTCGTACAAAAACTCACATTTTCATCACACTTTTATCGCACATTAATCATACTTTTATTACGTTTTTGTAATTTTGTCACATTTTTATAACACCAAATTTTTCCATGCGAGAATAACTACCAAATATGTATTAAAAATCATTATTTATTATTTATGGATTAAGAGTAAGTCGACAATTTTGGAACGCTTAAGAATATTGTGTGTATGAAACCTTTGTTTGTTGATCAAATTTAACTTTACGAGTCTCTATGGGTAGCTTTTAGTACTAGGAAACAGTATAAAAAAGTTTGATTAAGGTTAAGGAGTTACAGTAATGGAAATAATGTAAAAGACAGGCTTAAGTGTTGCCTACTTTAAGACACGGTCACCTACTTTTGGACACTTTTGTTTAATCTACTTTTAATCACCATAAATATGTCTTATTGTTAGCTTTCAGAAGTTTTTAAAGAATATGTATATATTACCGTATTATAATAATTATAATAATTTTTGTATAGCTATACAAATGTTTTGCTAGACTGTATTTGAATAAATTTAATTAATAACTTTAAAAAACTATTTTATGCAACAAATTTATTATTGAAGTTTTAATTTTCATCGAATCAATCACAACTTACAGGCAAATAGCCATGGGTATACACTATGCACAAGATATTGTTACATTGTGCAATTATCTAACAACACTATCTGAAGTATAAAATAAGAGTTTATCTAAAACAACAGAAATATTAGAGTTTTAAAAGTTATGACAAAATACTATTTATTACACGGAAGTTTGTTTTCATACAAAATTATTCAAAAATTGCAAGTTTTGTGGATAAAGAAAAGCACGTAAATCAGTTAATTAGTATACCGCAATAAATCCTCCACATACCAGTTGAAACCCCCATTGAAATATTCAAGTGACACAGAAGAGAGCTAAGAATCCACGCCAACTTTGCACGCGGAGTCGAATTTACGAGCGAAAACTATCCCCATCAAAGCGCATTCTTCAAAATTACGTCCAAACACGTAGTATACCTCCTTCTGTCCCCTCTCGCATACATACATACATTTGCTAGCACATCGCGCATGTAAGTTTGATGTATTCCTCGACGGGCGTAACTTGGCTCGTAATACGCTCGCAATTTTTCTCTCTCCCTTGTCTGACGGCGCGCATCTCCTCGCGCGGTCGCGCCTTATTAAATTACGGTTATGGTCGGCTCGGATGTATGTATATATTCATAGGCCGCGCCGCGTGCCGCGCGTTTATATGCGTATACATATACATATATCGATAAGTGCAAGGCTAAGTACTCGTGTGATTTATGGAGATTGCCGGGGGCAGCAAGAGTGCGGGAGAGCGTCAGTTTGGCCGATCGCTCGACGCGCGTTATCTGTACATATATCTCCTCTATCTGTCCATATTTTTTTTGCTCCTTTCGCTGCACGTTTACGAGGCACAGGGAGCCAGGTTTGGGGCTGTACGTCTTTGGGAATTGATCGGTAAATTATTGGACGCGCGAGAGCGAGGTTCTATTGTGTTTGCGCCGCGCGATAGAATTGTTTTTTCATGATGACTGACGCTAGAGGAGCCTGGATTGCTTCGGTGTTATTATAATTTTATTGCCGCTCGTGTTGTATAATTGATTGATATGGAGTTTGTTTATTTTATGGATATAGCGAAGTTTCATGCGCTGGGAAAAGGGAAGAATGTAGGTTCAGTCGACAGTTTTTTATGAATTAGGTACCTAGTTTGAGTTGATTTATTATTGTAATATGATGAATTTTATTTTGTACATGATAGAGATACACAAAATGTTCTTATCTTTGTATAAGTATTTTTGATAGTTTTTTAACCTCACAAGTTGTGGGTCAATATCAATTGATTACTGGTAAAGTTAATCATACCATAATATTTTTATTAAATATAATTGTTTCTGCCTAAGAATAATCAAATATCCAGTATATTAGTTATTAAAGCATATTTATACTCAATTAATGTAAGATATTATATTAGGTGGTATAATGTCCACTTGTTCATGTGAAGATTTCGATCAAAGCCTGAATGAAGTGCGTCCACAGGGTGCGGACTGTCCTTATCAGAACTAATAAATATTTATTACTGCAAATTAAGCGAGTCAACTGACCTCAGAAAAATGCGCGTGATTTGTATATTACACGAAAAAAATCATATTTTCATAACCGTATTTGGCAGATCTACTGGAACCAATAATTTAAAACACGTTAAGATGAAAAAACTGCGTATTGTAGGAACTCAATTATTTATGTTAAAGTTAAAATATTTTAGAGTAAATTTATGTTTTCTGATTTTTATCTGTAACTTTCAATTCTTAACGTTTCTTGAACTTAGCATGTGTTACTAAAATTTTGTTAGTAATTGGTACCAGAAAAATTTTGTTGTACAGATTCTGCACTCGAAACTCTCGTACCTTCTAAGTGGACAACATTTTGAGTGCCAAAGTTTGTCAAAGTTTCTCATAGTCTACCAAAATATGCCAGAGTATACAAGAGTGTATCACAGTACGCCAAACTTTGGAATAATCTATCAAATTGATGTCATGATTTGGCCAACGGCAAATAATAATTTATTATTTTTGTGGTAGGATTTGATATAATTAAACGCAGTTTGGTACGTTTAGACAACTTTAACACTGATTATCATACATTGATAAAGAAAAGGAAACTGCATGTGTTCGATACGCTCAGGCACACTGTGGCATATTTTGGCATAAAAACCATTTCCACTAGAGTTTATAAGCAACAAATACTATACATAATTCTTTTTTCCAACATAATCGATAATCTGTTCAATCCAACCACACATACCAGTCCTACATTTTGACCAACCAATTCATTCAATTCCTTCCTATCCCATTTTCAACTCTCTCCTCGCAAGCACCTCTCCACTCTACTACTGCTCTACCAGAAAACTTCCATAAAACGAATATACACATCCAGAAAACGCGGTTTCCAGTTTACTAGAATCACTCGTTGGTACGCTCGCACTTGGCCAGTGTGTATCGCCCTGCACTATGCGGCGACTGTAGTGCACTGGTATACACACGGTAGGTGCACGAGCAGCAGCAGCAGCAGCGATAATAAGTGCGAGCGTTGCCCTGGGATCATGCAAATTCGGCGGGACCGTGCGGCTGACGTCTAGTGCTCGCTGCCGATGACGTTTATACTGCAGCGTCCAACCACGCCCGTGTGCTGCTGGTCGACGTCGTCGTCGTCGTCGTCGTAGTCGCGAGTCCGACTGCCACGTATGCGAGAGAGACGGGAGTATTATGGCGTGTGCGCGCGCGTGTTTGTATATGCATGTCTGGTCGATGTCCGACAGACGCGTAATATATTTCGACGTGTGCGCGAGGGATGAACGGGATGGTTATCTTTGATTATCAAGGATTCATGAGCGATTTCGATGGTGGGGTTGGCATTTTTGTGGGAACTACGGGTTAGGTGCAGTGAGTATGTAGGGAGATGTTCAATTTCTGTGATTACTGGGAATGGAAGAGAATGTACGATTAATGCTTCGAAAACTGCAATGTTGTAGCACAGTATCTATGGGTTTCTATGAACATAAGTGAAATTGAAAATGTACTCGTATAATATCGATCTAACTGTACAATATAAAAACTTTTTCTTAAAGTTGTTGCAGCTGTATTTGTAGCATGACTTATATAGAGAAGCAATAAACTATAATACAGACAAAGAATGCTTAAGAAAATTAAGATCACATAAATGCTGAAAATCTGCGAGCTGTCAAAAGCGCAACACCGCAATCAAAGCCATGATTAACTTGGTTAGCTTTTTATGTACGATGCAACGCACGTTGCAATTTATTAATATTATTAAAAAATATAAAAATTAAATATAATCAGATGTTAGTACGTAGATTCACTGAATTCCTAATCATCTTCCGACTCAACTGTAATGGCCACTTTATTGGCCTGAAAAGCGGGACAAAAGTAGCATATGATTCCCGCAAATCTGATATTTCCTGCAAATTTACTTTTTTCCCGCGTGCGCGGGAAAACTCTACTTTTTTTCCCGTAAATACATTTTTTTAATAGTACATTATGTAATAAGGGCAAAAAATCGACTTTTTTCTCGAGTTACATATAGTACGTTATGCCAATCTCAACTGTAGCCACTTTTTGAAATGGAAAGCGAGACTAATGGACTGTTAAAAAGACAATATTGTTAAAAGACAATCGAAAATCAGGGTTATTGTTATAACTTGAAGAAATAAAGAAATTTGGATTAGTTTCTACTGAAATAACTTTTTTCCCTCATTTGCGGGCAAAAAGTGTAATTTTGGTCTCACTTTTAAGGGAAAAAAATGGCTATCTTCATTCAGTTGGGCATAAAATTATTTTTCTCTATATTAATATACATTTTTAATAAATTCTAGTTCTTACCGGCAGTTCCTCTTTTTAAGTTAATAAAGTGGCCACAGTTAAGTCGGGAATAAAGTTCTTATATATGCAACAAAGGAATAAAGTCGAGTATTCCATTGGGCGATTGCTGCCATCGCTTCGCTCTACCAGTAAATGTTACATAATATACTATTTTAAGCCAACTTCCTTAAAAGAGAATACAAAAAAATGAGCCCAGACAAAAAAAAAACCCTACAAACAAACAATCACAGACACACACACACACACACACACACACACACATACACATACACACACACACATATACACACTCACACACACACACACACACACACACACATACACACACACACACACACATACACACACATATACACACTCACAGACACACACACACACACATATACACACTCACGCACACACAGACATACACACACACACACTCACACACACACATACATACATATACACACTCACACACATACACACTCACACACACATACACACACACACACACATACACACACACATTCATACAAACATTTTCTAAAAATAGTGTATTTTGATTCCCAGTATCTCAAAACATGCCTATTGCTATTTATTATATTTATATTATCTTTAATTAAAAACTAATACGATTAATTGACGGCTGAGCTAAAGAACCTGCTAAATTGGAGCGCGCATTTAAATTGAAAAGTTAAAAAGAATACGAATATACACTTCTTTCGAAAGAATAGGGTCTCTTACTTTTTTGTAATGTTGCCAATACGCAATCAAAAGCGAGAAATAATTCATTAAAGTAGCCGTCCTTTACGGAATTTCTGAGTTAACATGTTTTTGGAGTGCGCTCCGAGTTAACATCTTCTTCCGTTCATCCGTCGTAATACTAAATATTTTTTATAGTTTTGTAAGATGACTGTATCTAATATGTCCCAACATGGCTATTCTACTTATTACGTGTTTTAGTCGGTAAATAGCTAATGGATTATGTAAATGATGTCAATAGAAGCTATTTCATCGGAAAAATTTTTCACGAAAGCAAAAGGGAACCATCTTGTAGTTCATCTTGTCTTGCAACCACTAGTGAATTTGTTACTACAATTTGAGCAAGTCATAATATTTACTGTGATATTAAATAAAGAAGTTGGTCTAAGTCGATACTGCCCTCAATGTGAGTGCGTATCATCAGCTTTTCAGTAGTATAGTTGATTTTATTGCCCTGTCATGTACTTTTTTAGGATGAGAAGAAATATGCCTATCCACTCATTCTACTCAGTATGGCTCACATAATAGCAAGCATAAAGATTCGTATCTAATGACCGTTCTTAGAATTTTTTAAAGATTTTTAAGAATAGGAAATATAAATTTGTTATAAAAGATACTTATACTGTTGATTAATTTGATAAAAAGAAATAAATAATATGTGTTTAAATATGTTTTACGTTTTATACGTTATTTACATCTTCGAAACTTTGCGTAGATTTAACTACGACCGACAAAGATGATTCTATCTGCCCAGAATGCTTAAAATTATTTAAATTAATGAAAAATATTATTTTTAACATTTATCTATATTATTTTATTATTTTTAACCCCTTTCAATACATACCATGCATTTGCTTTTTATTAGCGATTAAAGCATGAAAAATAATGGCGGGTTACATTTGATACACGTGTACCGAATATGGCCCATTTGCTGATATTTTTTCGAATTTCTGTAGAATGACCCTACAATCATATTTTAAATTAAAAAAAATATCCAAACAGCCCGAAAAATATTTTCATATTATTCGAACTATAGTAATAATGACTCAAAGCTTCGGCGGGCTATATTAGGTACACTTACCTTAGTATTAAGCAGAAAAAGCACTAATATTTATTATATGCATATTTTATTATGCACAGACAAACATACAAACACACACCCACACACCCACCCACCTATCCACACATATGCACGCACCCATACTGACTTCACTACATTTTGTAACTTTTCATTTATTTCAGCAGGTCTATTTTTTTCAAGGTACTTTCTGGTCTAACCAAATAGTGTAGATAGAAGGTATTTCTCGTAGAAAACTATAACCATTAAGGCCTTCCTTTAGGAATCGTCGATTTTAGTTTCAATGAAAGAACGAAAAGAGAAAAAAGGTTTTATATTTAGACCAGATGCTAAAAAATACATTTCCAATGCCGAAGTATACTAAAATAAATCTAAAAAATCTAGCTCCTAAACCTGCTAAATTTATACTTTTTAATATGTTTACTATTTAAATCCGTGTAATAAATAAGATTGACGGACATAGCATAATTTTTCATTCTACTTTACAAAATGCGACCTAGAACTGATTTTTGAAATCCTATTCACTCTAAAGTTTTTCACCCACTACACAAGTCGCGGGCGCAGCTCTTTTCTGCCAACAAAAAAAACAAAAGCGATCGCGCAGAACTGCGCAAAATTCCGTGGCAACAGTTAAGCTGCGAAACTCTACTCTCCCTGTAATTCACACACTGCCTGGTCGTTCGTTCAAGCACAAAATACACTCACAATGCGGGGAAAAAAGAGATACAAGAAACAGAGCCAGCAGCGTATTATAGAGAAAGAGAGTGAGAGAGAGAGAGAGAGCGAGAGAGAGAGATAAAGAGTGAGAGAGAGAGAGAGAGTGAGAGAGTGAGAGAGAGAGAGAGTGGATGAGAGATAGAGAGAGAGATAGAGAGTAAGAGAGGGAATGAGAGAGAGAGAGAGATGCAGAAAAACTACGTTTGCGTAAAATCGAATTCTCTCCATTCAGGTGCACGTAGTCGCTACTGCTGCTGCTGCTGCACCTCGTCCTTCAGACATTCATTTTCTCTCTCTCTCTCTCTCTCTCTCTCTCTCTCTCTCTCTCTCTCTCTCTCTCTCTCTCTCTCTCTCTTTTACACACACAAACACACACCCGTACACTATGAACGTCGAACGCATGGATCAAACGAGCGTCGTAATTCCGAACTGCAGTAGCAGCACGCAACGGTCGAAACAAAAACCGAAAAAGCAAGCAAGAGTGTGTGTGTGTGTGTGTGTGAGTGTGGGAGAGAGAGAGAGAGAGATGTGCGTCGCGCAGAGAGAAAACGAGTGAAAAGCGAGACGGAAATCGAATAGTAGCAGCGAGCGGGGGGAGGGCGGGATAACTCTAAAGTCGATGACACGAATCGCAAGTGCCCCCATTGTTTTCCGCGGAACACCCTTTCGAGTATCGGAAGTCGCCCCGAGAGAGAGAAAGAGAGAGAGAGAGAGAGAGAGAGATAGTGAGAGAAGAGAGCGAGAGTCAGTGGGAGAGGGGGGTACTGTGGATAAAAAACGAGGAAAGAAACGAGAGAGAGAGAGAGAGCTGCGCGATCCCGGTAAGGGGCGCGAGTGGGAGGGAGAGAGCCTGAGTATATGCACAGAGAGCGAGATAGAGATAGAGAGAGATGGAGATGGGAACGAGGCCTCGGCGACTTTTTAATATCCAGGGATGATCTGTAGCTGCTGGGATGCTTCGTCAGCCGTTGTCATTGTTATCACCGGATCTCTTCGGGACAATGACAATTTTTCTGGTTTTATTCTCCTGCTGGTGCTGCTCTGCCCTCCCCCCTTTTTTATACGCTGCGCCGTCTGCCGTAGTATTATCGTATGGCGTAGCCTTTACTCTCTCTCTCTCTCTCTCTCTTTTTCTCGTTTCTCGTTTCTCTTTTGCGCTTTCTCGGTGTGCGGTGCGTGGGTGTGCCCTATCCACGGCACTTGTAAGCGGTTGCGCGTTGCGTCCCCGTGCTGCTGCTGCTGCTGCTGCTCCCTCCGCGCTATTTTTTTTCTTTTTCAAGAGATCCTTGCGAGTGTGCGGTTTCTTTATCTGCGGCGCAAAAGTCCCTTGGTTATATTTTTTAGCCGCCGATGCGAGGGAGGCGAGCGCTGGATTTGGAAGCGGATGATCTGGTCGGTGGGTGCAATATAAGGCGCTGGTAGGTGTGCGCGTTGTTTGTTTGGATCGAATTGCAACAGATTTTGGTTGGCTGATTTTTATTGTAAAGATTTCCGTTTATACTAAGGTTATTTTCATTTTTATTATATGAGGATCTCAGTTGTTCGTTTATTTGATTATTGATAGAGAGAGAAACTGAACTATCCTTGACGAAGAGAATTTTTCTGTTTATAATAGTTTGGCATATACAGTATTTGGCGAAAGTAGAAAAGAAAGTACTTACTTTAAGATTAGAAGAAAATATTTTTCGTTATTAAAATTTAGAATTTTTAAAAGAAAGTTGTCCATGGAAGCATAGTAAAAAGAGGAACGCAGGGGTATGTAAAAAACTGAAAGTTCTATTTAGAGCTTGACAGAGTATGAAAAGCAAAAAATAATTGATTTGGTGGATTGAAGGAAACTTATAAAAAGCGAGTCAAATTTGATAAAATAAGTGAAAAAGTCTAAATTTTGCCAGACATTTTCCGTATCGGATCCAGTTCCTAATCACTTTCTTACACAATATGTTACTTTAAAATTATTGTTACAAAACATTTTTTAGAGACTTCAGAAATAATTATCCGACAGATACTTTCGTCGAATACTGAGTATTCGAAAAAAGTATCGGACGGATACTTTTTTAAATCGCGAATATTGGCTTTAATACATGGTGTACAATGCTTAGAAATGTATATCGATGTTTTTTTCTCGATATTTACAGAAAACAGAAAAGTATCCGAAAATATTTTGCGGTCGAATACTTGCCGAACTCTAATATTATCACAAACATGTTTCGATTGATTGTTTAAGAAAGTTAAGTAGTAGATATATGAAAAATGTATGGCTAGAACAGATTCTTCTAATACAGATTTATATCGATATGTCAAACAAATTTTGGTCCGGATAATATAAGTTTCATTCATCAGATTAGAAAATTACGATTGTGACAAGCCTAACAAAATAAATGTTCTTATTTCTTCGATAGCTCAGCAAACCTACCAGGAAATTAACTTTAAAGCCTTCCTCAAAATAATCTATTTCACTCATATAAATACCTCTTCATATCTCTATTCAATCCCGTGAAATTTACCCAGCACGAACCACCGAAAGTAATAAAAAAGAATACAAATACCAATCAACCGCTTTTCACTCCCTGCAACTAAACAAATAAAAAAAAAAGAAAATAGAAACAAGAAACCAAGGATGTTTCAGCGTTTTTCTCCACTCCCCGACAAAAGCGAACTGCATTAGGCGCATCGTTCGCTAGAGTATCTACACGCGAGAAAGACAGAAAACCCGTGTAACAGCTACCAGCAGCGACGAAAACCGAGGCAGAGCATTTTCACATCTCAAAAACCTAGCCTACGCTCTCTCTCTCTCTCTCTCTCTCGGCCTTTCTCTCGCACTCGGCGCGACCGGGTACGGAAATGTCCAGCGAGATAGCCACTCGTAACGTACAATAGCCGATTCTCGTTTCGGTAAAGTCGAACACACGGACAACGCGCGCGCGAGCGCGCAACGCTCATGCCTATTTTCTCTCGGCATTTGTCTCTCTCTCCCGCTCTTTCTCTCTTTCCGCGCGCCCCTTTTCCCTCCTTCTCTCTCTCGCTGGAACCCCTTTTATACCTCCGTCTCACTCCGTCACACGCGCGGAGCGGGGTATACAGCTCCTATTCTCGTTTGCGATAGCGCCGGCGTATCGCTACTTTTGCCAAGTGAGCGACTTCCGCCTTGCGGCCTCCCGCGCCACAATGGATGCTAAATTCAAAAGTACCCCGACGAAAATCTTTCGCGTGCGAGTCTGTCTGTCTGTCTGTCTCTTTTGCGAGCGTGGATTTGCCCGCGCGCGAGCGTTGCGCGGAGTGCGGAGTGCGCGCTCCTTTTATTCTCTGCCTCCGGGCCGTTTTCCTCCGGCGCTTTCCCGTCTCGTCGTCGCGTCCTCGGCGTCCTCGCGCCCGTGGAGTCTGTCTTTCGGGGGGGTTCGCCGTTCCTTTTTAGCATCGAGCGAGGAGAAATATTGTTTATTTGTCTATTATTTGGCTTTTTGTGTATGGGGGGCGTTTTGGGTCTTTCTTTTCGGTGAGAATACGTGGCTAGGCTGATTAAGGCTGATGAATGGATGATGTGTATCTCTAGAAAAGTCGTTTCGTTGATTATTTTATATGGTATGTCTGGCATTATACAGTGACCTTTTTTACATTGCTGGTAATATAATAAGTAGGCTCTTATAATATTTATAGGATAAACAAAGAATATATAATCGTTTTTTTGTTAAAGTATTACATGAATTTGAGGGTTTGTAAATTACAGTTTGAGCAAAAAGTTAAATGTAGTCAAGCATTTTTTATTGAATATTATACGGTAGCTTCTTATTATATTCCAACGATACAGGACTATATTACATTACAAAACAAACGCATTTGTACGATTTTTTACCTTAGATACATTCACTATAACAAATGTGCAAAATAATAAAAATATTCAAAATGTTATTTATATTTAATAAAATATTAATGAAAACAGTCATATCAATTAACTCGTAAATAATGACTGGCTCATGTATATGAGCCACCATTTCAACTTAGAAAATATTTAAGACAAAACGACTGAAACTAAAGAATAACTACAATCTAGTGATTTTCGGGGTCGCTGATTCTAAATCTGTTATCAGATTTTAAAAATGGTGCATCCATCTGCAAATACGGCAGATTCGGAATTCTAAACCGTGAAAGCGTGTGAGAACAAAAAAATTAAAAACATTTATTTACGAAGCATATAATTCACTATCTATCATACCGGATTAACTATTTTGAATATTGAAATTCTAATAGCAAATTAGAGCCAATGGCCCGAAATCCTATTAAAAGAAAGTATCAATACGATTATTATAAAATCTTTAAAATACGTCAATTTGTCCGTCATTTAGGATCTATTTAGAATTTTTATATTTTAATATAAAATTCGTAATCTCCTACTCCAAAATTTATTAAGAATAAGGTTTCAATCTGATCTGATTAGTCGAAAAACATCAAAGTTTGCAACTTTTGTCTGCCATATTGGATCCGCCATTAAGAATTTTGTAATTCTGATATCAAATTCGTGATGTATTTTTCCCAAAACGTAATATGAAAGAGGTTTTAAAACAAACGGTTACAAAACTAAAAAAATTTTCACCTTGGTAGACCATATTGGATCCGCCATTTTGAATTTAAAAAATCTAATTGCAGATTCATATTCAGTGATCTCGAAAATCGCAAGGGCAAGAGATCGAAATGATTAGTTGAAAGACACAAAAGCTCGCGACCTAAGTCCACAATATTCGATCCGCCATTTTGAATTATGAAAATCTTATAGCAGATTCGTAATTAGCGACTTCAAAAACTCTTGTAATCGGCAGTGTTTCACAAATACAAGTAGTTATTGGCAACTAAATAAAGACTCGACTAAACAGTGGAGACCTTTTCGTTTGTTATCCGATTTTAATTTTACAGGCTAATTTTGTACCTTGAAAATTTTCATGGGGACTTATCCATATAAAAATTGTATATCATTGGATAGCCTGCAAAGTTACATCAAATTGTTTATAAGTTCGTACATGTACTTTATAAATAATCGAACATAACTTTGCAGGTTATCTGATGATATGCAATTTTTATATGGGTAAGTCCCCTTGAAATTTTTCAATAAACAAAATGAGACCTCTAAAATTAATATTAAAATCGGATAACAAACAAAAAAATGCTCAAAAGAATCTTCAAAAAACATTTTTTTAGTTTGTCAAATACTTCTTATTTTATAATATATTGACTTTTATATCATTATGTGAGATAGTACTGGAATATTGTATGTATAAATTATGATTAAACTTGTTATAATATTCTGCATTGATTTAAATTTAAATTTATTAATGCTATAAAAAATGTTTTTTAGAGGTTGTATTTTTGTTTATCTGCGACTCAATAGCCACCTAAGTCGATTTTTCAATAATAAAATGCATCTTTTCATTATTGTAAAAAGTAGCATTTTATTCTATACGAAGGCAATTATTTTCTCGCTACACATTTCTTATCCTTTCAGAAGATCACGCAGTTTGCGCTAATTTGTCAACTAACAAAATCTTTCATACACCAAAAATGAAACACACACGCGATAGGGAGAAAAAATAGTCGCTCAGAAAAGACAGTGCAGAGAAGGAAAGGGGAGCCGAGGAGAGAAAGCGAAAAGAGCCAGGGAGCAAGAGGGCAAAAAATGAAATGGAGCAAAAGCGAGTCCGCGACGTGGTCTGTCAACGACAGCCAATTGATAATGATTTATAGGAAACTGATATCGGCTCAGCGATTTCGGTGGGTTTTGTGATTTGGAAAACACGTTGGCCGGGCGACGACGACGTCGGCCGCGCGGCAGCGACGACGACGACGGCAACGAAGCGATCGATGAGCCGATGTCCAATATCCTGCAGTTTTCACCGGGACTCGACTCGCGGTCGCGCCGCTAGCTTTAATTCGACGCTAAGCTCGTGTAGCTTATTACGCGCGGTGCATGGATTGGCTTTTCCAGCAGGCGAGAGTATTATGTTAAGTGGGGCAGTGTATTATGAATATGGAAAATATCAGACGTAGACGAGTGGTAAGTGAAAATAATGAATAACTTTTAAGAAGGTATGAAGATTGTTTTTGTATCTTGTAACATTTTAGATAGAAACGCTGTTATAGTCAGATAGGTGCAGGGAACATTTTTGTAGACTTAAAATATGTAAAGAATCGAAATTTAAACATTGAAAGTAACTATATTTAAAAGAAAATACCACTACATAGGTTAGATATCGTACCCACAGAACAGAAGTAGGACAACTCTAAATATTTTCAACTTGATTTTTGTACATGAAATGGGGCGAGTATGGCTCAAGCGGTAAGATGCTTACTTCCTAAGGCTAGGCCGTTCTGAGAGCACGAGTTCGAATCCCCATCAGTTCGATTTTTCCGGCGACAAAAATCCCTTGTCGATTCGGACTTATCGGTAACGAATATCGAACTCGATTCCGATCGATGTTTGTTCGGTTGTGAAATCAATGTAAAAGGGCAGTAATACCCGTATAATAAATAAATAAAATAAATTAACGAATAACAAATTAATTGTGTGAAAAATTTACGTTACATAATTGGTATTATAAAAAAATAGAAGTTTGAATAGTCATATTCTCGTTCTAGGGGTGCGATATGTACTCAGTGTTAAAGTTTTATGCCAGTGAAAAATGTTTTTTAAAATCCCCTAACTTAGATCATGTATAACTCTATAGCTATTCATAATATAAGTCCATTACGTATTATTAAGGTAGAAACTAAACTACATACTTAATGATATACCATATCAAATTAACATTTTAATGCTCCAAAAAATGCAGCCACCATCTACAATTCAACAATAACAATACAATGCTAATAGCGAATATAATCATACGGAGGATACAGTTTTTAACGTCAAAAATTAGTTATACATGTATTAATTGTAATTAATATTTAGGGAGTTGTCAGTACGTGGTACCTATATAAGCCCTTCTGCGCAGAAAGCCGAGATAACTCGTCCAGAATTATACACGAGTTTCATGAATAATATAAGCGCAGAAAGGTTCATTCACCTTCGATTGTAATAATTTAAAAAGTTTTAAGTAATCTATTAATATGAAAAGGATGAAAAGAAGGTTTATTATAATTATTGAAAATCTTTTATATACTAAATAATAACATTCACCTCATTGAAGAATTTTAACTTTTTTAAAGTTTTGTTAGTATGATGCAAAAAGCATGATTGGCAGTAGTTATAAGTACTAAAAGCTCACAGAAAAATATTATAAATTGTAGTATCTCCAAATTGCGGTTGCTGCAGTTATAATTATACTAAGGTGAACTACTAATTTCTTTCCGTGCTCTAGTGAAACACAATTTATTTGTCGTTATCAGCTTTTTAGTAAAATTTATCCTAGCAACAAGCTAATAATTGTAAAGTGTAAATACTTTAAAGTATATTTGAATTTTCATTTTCACTCTTCATTCTTAACTTCTCATCTTTATTTAAGGAAACTTTAAATAAATAACTACTGTTAGAAATATTAAATTGTACCAACTTTTTTCGTAACAGATACTTTTTCATGTTCTTCAGTGTTGAATCAGTTACATGTTAAATGAAACACAGCAGCAGCACAAGAATCCAATGCCATGCATTTCCCACACACCAAAAAGAGTACAAATAAAAGAGAATCGAGGCAGCACGGACACCGGCATTTTATGTATTGAACAGGGATACGACGACGTGATCAAGGGGACGGCCGTGTGCTCGCAGGCGAGCGCGCGCGAGTTCGGCTATGTCTAACAGCCGAGCGTGAAACTGGCAAATTGATCGTTAAACGTCGGAGCTGTTAAATTAACCGCCGTCTACTCAGCTGCTAATAAAGTGGCTCGCGCTCTCTCCATCCCCTCATCTGACCAGCGCCATGCGTATACACGTTCAGTGGGTAATATTCCAGTATAATAAAGCTCATAAAGTGCGCAGCTAGGACTTATACCTAGTTTCATTTGCTTTGCTTGGGTATCGTACCGCTGTTGATGAGCGTTTTTGGTTGTCTAATGTATTCAGTACGTCAGTGCTGAACTACCGAGGAGCATCGTTCTTACTGATAATTAGCTTTATCATTGTTGAATTTTAGGCAAAACTTGATAGACTAAGAGTAAGTTAAATTGAAACTATAGCAATTTGTACACAAGTGACTGGAGCGCTAAATTGGATTCTTAATGTTTTGATACTTCTATTTTTTACCATTTTATGAGAAATAGTACTTCTAATATTAATATATGGTCTTCGAATGAAATGCTTTAACTAATTATTTAATAAGTTTCAGCCCTACATTTATTAATATAATAGATTTGTTCTTAATTTTAAAATATAGTTTTTTTTATTATATAGTGAATGCTGAAGTAATAGAACATTTAAAGTTTATTGCGTTTTTGAATTAAGATAAGGTTTTTACTGAAGGCAGATATTATACTTTCTGAACACTGTGAAGAAGCTTTTCGATTAACTGTATATTAACGATATTAACTGAGCTCATCTATTAAAAAGAGAATATGGTAATCTTCTCACATATTTTAGAACTTCATGAACTTAATATCCATCATGAAAGGAAAATGCTCTTGCATGGCTTATGCCGGTCTCATGTAAACCATTGATATGGGACCTATACAATTGATATTAGCATGAAGAATCCATAAAATCTTAAGCATTAAAATAAAAATTACCTATTGAATGAAGTGAAGAACATAAAAATACACTAATTATCTTATATTTTACTAATGAATGCCTGATAAAATCTTGATTTATTCACTTATTTTATCAGATTTGACCCCCTTTTTTTAACGTTTCCCTTCACTTCCCCGGATTAAATTGTTTTTTAATATTCATATTTTGACAAACTCTAAACGATAGAGTCAGTTTTGTACGTCCCCATGTGTTCCCTTACTTACTACGTATCCGTGGGCATTCTCCTTTGAAAATGCTTGTTCAGAATTTCAAAATATTGTAAATCCACAGAACACCTGAGACCCTCTCTTTGTCAATACAATTAGAAACTGGTATATTTTCCAACTTAACAAACATGTGTAAAATATTTTAAATTTCTATTCTTCACACAAGAGTTTGTGATTGAAAAAAACCACTCCCCGCCAAATCGACAAATCTTGCTAACAAATTCCACAATCAAGATCCACGTCCAACAATAAATCCTTAATCAAACCAAATGCAAACAATCAGTTGCCACACGCAATCATCAAATCCGCGATGTCGGTACGGTAAGTAAGCCAGATAGAAAGAGAGGGGGGTGGGTGTGAGCATAAAGGCACCTGAAAGCGCGAATAAGGAAGGCGGCTCGGCGACTTGTCTTTCTCGCAGCTGCTGCGCCACTAGTAAGTTGAAAAGCTCGTTAAGCCGGCTCGCGCCCGGGCCTGCCCTCTCCCCTAAGTGATCTCGTATACAACGAGATTTTATGGAAAGTGCATCTGGCCTCTAGCTCTCGCTCTCCTTGCTTAGAGAGCCCGCCAGCCTGACTGTGCGTATGTATACATGTGTATATGTATATATCGCGAGCTGAGTGCCTTTTCGCACGCTCCGTCTCGCTCTTCTTGGGCGCGAGTCGATTAACGATTGCTTCAATACGTTACGCACTGGCTGCTTCGCGCTCACGTTTTAAATATTTTGCGGGTGGGGAACTTTTTGGGACCGTGGGTGAGGTCGGGAATATTTCAGTTGAGACAGTGGGAGAGTGAAGTTCTTTTCAATGAGTGCAAGCAATTTCTTATGGCAGCGACTTAGTGTGGAACTAAATTTTATTACTAACACTTTTATTGATTAATATTAATTTATTCTGAAGTAGTCGTATAATAATATCATAGTTACATATGTATGCCAAATTTGTATCGAGATTCTAGTTTATAATGTGATATTCTGTAACAATTTCACGGGCGATTATGCAAATGGAAAGGTCAATTTTTTAAAGAATCATCTAATTTTCGAGACGAACGTATAAAATCTGTATCATTATTTAAAGAATAAAACATCATTTAATTTAAAAAGTATCTTACCGCACTTACTAAAACTGAGAATTCGTTTTGTACTAAATACATATAAGTAGATGCAGTTATATGAGTATTCTAAGACATACATTTTTAATCTATTTTTTCTAACTTCTTCTAATGAGGGGGTTAAATGTTTGTAAATTTAATGTTTTTTTTTGCTCTAAATGATGGTATTGGTTATATAAGTCTACTTAAAAAATTTAATTTTATACTATTAGCATCTCTTTTTAGATAATGTATAGTATGATACTGGTCTAATTTAATCATCTATTATTGTGATGGCTAAAGAAGGATTGATATAAGCATCAAGAATCTATAAAATTTTGAGCATTTAAAAATCAATTTGCTTCGGTATAAAGTGGGGAACATGGAAAAAGAATTTTTTTTAACTTAATACTACTAAAAGTTTGATAAAATCTTGTCTTTTTCACTTATTTTACTAATTTTTAACATATTATTTTAAAGTTTCATCTCACTTCCTTGCAGATAATTTCTTCTTAAATTTATTTATTTTTTTCAAACCATATATGCTCAAATGGCGTAGATCGTCCCTACTTACAGAAGTAAAATGTTCAATATTTATCTTTCAGGATTTTTAGATTTCATAAGACTGACGTACTCATATAATATACTTTAAGTATTAAATTCATGAATCCTGCATAATATGCCAAAGCTTTCATTTGGCATCTTTCTGATCATAATATTTTCTTCGCTGTCACTGCTATTCAGAGTATCAAAAGTATAATCTTCCACGATGAATTCAATGAAACAATTGAGAAAGCATACTGTTCTTGTACCAATATAAACTTATGTACTATTTTACCTTAATAATTTTAAAAATACAACGTCATAGTACTTACCCTTAACCACTTACTGCCACTTTTTAATAACGATGCGCTCAACTCCTTGCAGATTTCCAGTCCGGAAGCCCTCTACGTACCTAAACCCGATGGAGCGGCGGCGATTCTCGTTAAGGATTGGCCGCGTTATGGGCACCATCACTAGCCGCGTATAACCGACTACATCACGCGCGATTGTCTCTGAAATATTCAAGGGCAATCCAGGGTATTATACATAAATACCTGTGCAACCCTTTCCGCCGGCCCCCCTTGCATCTTCGCGCGTAAGTCTCTGACCTTCTCTCGTTGTTGTTCGCGTTGCGTCTTCGTGTGCAGAGGCGTTGGCCTCGTTCCTTATTCATATGTACGCGTGGATCGCGGCTCGTGGACGTTCGCTTGTTGGAGGACTCCCCGAGCGATTAATTTGCATTAGCCAGCAGGCGTGTAAGGGAGATTCGATTCTCGAGTGCCACGCGTCATGATGCTGAGGGATTTGCTTGGAGAAAGGGAGAATTAAACGTATGGAGGATGTATTTTGTTTGGGAATGTCTGGGTTTGTTGATAGATAAGTTTATTAATGTAGTCTTGTTTCAATAAGAGGTGAATGAAGGTGGTTAGAACTCGAGATTTTATACTATGAAGTATATTCCAGCAAAGAAAGAGTAATTCATTCATGATCTTGATGTTTATTGAATAAAATTATAGAAGACGTATCCGAAAGTTAAGTAGAAGAAACACAGTATGGTAAGACACACATGGGTTATTTACCCAAAAATGGAAGGTTTACATGACCCACGACATTTGTCAAGCTAAAAACAGGTAGCTACTGCTTACAAGTTTTTTAAATTATCAGAAATAGATTTTTCTCTATGTTACATAAATATTTGCATTAGAAAATTGATATTTACAAATATATGGAGGTTAATTATAGTTGAAATGGTCATTATCGTAACCATATTGGCGACAGGTTACGGTGTCGACATTTCAGCTATATTTAGTATTCCATACAGTTATAAATATACTATACTTTTAAAAGTCGTTCTGGCAAAAGTAATGAAGATAACTAGTTTTAATAGCTTAAAAAGTTTGAGCATAGCAGCTACCTATTTTTAGCTTATTAACTATCAATAACATGCGAACATTGTAAACTTCCATTATTAGGTAAATGATCCGCATAAATATTTACGATATACTAAATAGTAAAGTATATGCTGATTTATTAAAAAGAATTTAGTTTTTTAACTATTAATTCTTTATATTCAAGACATATGTGTAGGTTCTACAATGTTATTTTGTGAGTATTTGTATTTTTCAACGTTAACTACTTTACTGTTATGAATTGTTCTTTTTTTTAATTATTTCACATTTTGTTTGCCCATAATAAGGGCACGCATAATATTACACAAATGTAATAATTTATTTTTCGTTAATATTGATAAATAACGATTGTTTTAATGAGTTATGAAACAATAATATGTTGGAATAGTTATCGACGTTTCAGTGACTATTATGCTATCCTTATCACGCCGATACTATATTATAACGAATGACAGATCATAAATCGTAAATACAATAAAACGATCTGTAACAATGACTTAATATGGATCCCAAAGAGCACCTGAAATGTCGTGAACTATTCCAAAGCTTATTATTTCAGTATTATTCTTATTAAAACAATCATTTCAAATGCTATTATCCACGCGATTAAATAAATATATAAGTATTAAAAGAAATTACTGAATTAGGTATAACATTTTGAACATTCAGAAAATTTGCCGATAAAAATAATTTCCTCCGTATACTCGTCGTAAACTAACACTCCCGCATAATCATAAATTCACCAGCACAGACATACCTCGGCATGGATCATCGCACAAGAAATTACGCATTTTCTCGGTGCGCGCGAGCCCCGCAAGGCAAATAAAAGCGGATACCTACTCGTGTATCCCCGTGCCTAGCGCCTTCGCCACTACTCGCGCGATGAAAAGTCGCGAGGAAGCGAAATTCGGGCGAAAAGGGACGGGTCGCGACGAAATCCAATAAGACGGCCCCGATACGGCCTGACTGCGTCGTAAAACAGGACAAACAAATTTCGCCCCGGCTCGGATGTTATACGGCGCGTCGCGTCGCATTTGGCCGTGCCTCAGACGCGTAAGTATACACGCGCGCGCGCGCAAGGGATATCTCAAACAACAGCTCGGGCGGTGGTGAAAGGAGATGTGTTGAGCCCGGGAAGACGTATTGTCAAAACTGAAATAGAGAGTGGGGAGTGCTGAGGAAAAGATGAGAGATTTCGGTTTGTTATAGAGTATCATTGCATGTGTAGTGAAATGGGATCAGGGAAAAGTGAGCTTCGAAACTTAGATTGTGTTTGTTTTATAATTATTGTTAGTATTAAAGTGGGGTTCTGCTAACAAATTATATAAATAAAATCTAATTATTCTGAAAATTTAACTATATATTATTTTATTTAAACAGCGTCGAAAAAAATATAAATAGCTTTTTGTGCAAAAAGAGAAATATTATTCTTATTTTTATTGAGAGGTACCTACATCTTAATTAAAATTATAATTAAACAGAATGTATTTCAAATAGTCACATCTTGGTAAATTATAATATGTTTTCTATATGTACAATAAAGATTTCTCACCATTTAGTAAGGCTTAAAAATACCTATTTACAGTGACTTTTGTTCGATGGCAAAATTCACTTGCCGTAAGTAACTTTCAGTCATTTCCACATGAAAAAAGTTTTTCTGTTTTCTCTTTTTTCAGATTTTAAACTATATCTACCGACTTAAATATTTGAGACTTTAAATGTAGATATCCACATTCGTTACTTGTACAGCAGTATAAAACTGAAATACTGCTTTTTACTTAGAAACTATAGAGAGTACTGACATACACACATACATACATGCACATACACGCATGCGCATACGCGTACACACACACATCACACACACATACACACACATGTATGTACGCACGCACATGCGCACACAAATATACAGTGCGTCTCATAACTATAGAAACACTACAAATTTTCACGTTTAAATGTGTATATTATACCTTTTTTTAAAGAACCTGTAACTTTGGAAGCAAAAATCCGAGGATAATTTTACAAAAAGCCGATGAATGGAAAATATATTCTCTTTAAAACATTACTAGAATATTTCTTTCGCATCAACATTAAAGAAGTTATCGTTGTTTCATAACTATAGAAACACTTTAAATTTTTAGACCCATTTAAATCAATGTTAATTTTTTATCTAGTTTTCAAGTTTTGTTTAAACCATCCGTGAATTTCTCATAAGTTAATGTAGACACAATATTTTGGTAACGTCTTAAAGAGAATAAAATTGCCTTTTATTTGCTATTTTTAAAATTATCCTTGGTTTCTTGCTTCGAAAGTTACAGGTTTTTTAAGAAAAGGTATAATACACACATTTATATGTAAAAATTTTTGGTGTTTCTATAGTTATGAGACGCACTGTATATATATATATATATATCGCATATATAAGCTATAAGCTATGTAGTAGTTCATCATTGTGTAGTTTTTCCTCTCCCCGTAATTATATTTTTATTTTCCCCGTATTTTTAAAAAATATATATTTTTTATTATTTTATTTTATTAAAAAATAATCAAGATGAAAATGATGTTTCTGCGGTCACGTATATCGTCGAGCAAGAATCCAGGCAGATATACCCCAGGCACCGGATTCTGCGGAAAGAAAATTTCTTTTCCCCGCTGTCTCTTCCTTGGCTCGTCCATTCTCTCGCGCTCTGTCTCGGCTCGAGCGAAGAAGGTATAAAGCGATAGCGAGACTTTAAGCCGAGGTTTAACTTGGCACCTGGTGCATCCTCCCGCGGGACAGCGTTTGCTATTCTTAATGTGCCGCCCTAATCTTCCCATCTCGCTCTCATTCTTTTCCATTGCATCTCTTTTTAAACAAGTCTCGTGTTTTCTCTGTTCCTCCTGTGCGCGTATTATTATACTTTGCGTACTACTGTGTCGGGATAAATGAATTTTTCGGAGTTTCTTTAAGTAGTTTGTTCTGTTAAAGCGATACTTTTTCAAGGTTTTAATACGGTACATTGTCATACGATGTCATTAGAATTGTAACTTTCAAAGTAAACTTTTGTTGAACTATATATTATTCTTTCATTTATAGTTAGCATAATTTTTTCACATTATCTTTTTTTATTACTTCGCAAAAACTTTTTTATCTCCTATAATAAACGGAAAGTGGTTCAATAGTAAACCGGAAGTTACCTGTCACAGACAGGAAACGATCCGAAGTATACTAGAAAGTGATTTTCTATTAAATTAATGATAATTTTAATTGTTGTCATCAGTTCGCTTCACCGTCTATTATTTGTAATTTTCTTTTTATTTATTATAACTTATTAGGTACACATTTTTGACCATTAAACCAAGAAGTGAACCACAACTCGAAGGTCATCGGAAGTGAATCAATACTTATCAGAAATACACCAGGACTGATGAATACTTTCAAATTCATTTTATATTATAGAATTTTAACTTGAGTCATCAATTATTTCTTATTATATAAACAACTTATCATAAAAATACAATTTTACATAATAATTATCAATCCTAGGAAGTGATTCAGTTTATTTTGACAATTTGTATTAATAATAATGTTAAAAATCATGAACATAAATGAATTGTCGTTGATCCTAAAGCAAGTAAAAAGTGTTGATTGAATATTAAACAAAGGTTTTACAGTCCGCAGTAAATGCCAAACTTTGGTCAGCTCATTGAAAACAATTTGTTATGTATACTACTGTTAATGAATGTTATTACAGTTTGAATATTTCTAGTCTTCTAGACTCAGAATTTATTACTAAATTCAAGACTCCACCTTATCGTTCTCTGTCTTTACCCTCAACGTAAAATAAAACCACCACTGCGTGTCTATTTAAAACTAACTTTTTCCAATCCATTCAATTAAATTCCCTCCTCACGAACCCTCACGAACATCCGCTCCTCCTTGTAAAAACTTCTCGCGCGCACTTCCTCGTCTGCCGACGATGATCCCCGCGTCGCGCTGCACCTGCGCGAGTCCGCGGGGCTCACGATTTATGGCCTGTCTCGCAGATGAGACTCGTATACTCGTCCCGGGGATACGTACCCGCAAATGAGTTTTCGAAATCGCACGAAATCGCTGAGCAAGTCGGCCGAGCCGATCCTATGCCCGTGCCTTTGCCGATTCCGAGCACGTGGCGTAGAGATGCGAATTCCTCGGAGACGCAACCGCGAGCGACAGGTCTCGATGATTAAAATCGCGGGTTAGTGGTGGCTTTGTGCCGCCTTTGGTGATTCGAATTGCGAAAGAGAAAGACACGTGTTTTGCTTTTTAAAGAAAAGCATTGTTTTAATAAGAAAATGTTGTGTGTGTTTTGTACGTAAAAACATGTTATGTAACTTACAAGAAGACAGCACACCCTGCGGGAAATGAATTCTGATCAAACTTTAGGAAGTGGTTTCGGATACCTACACTTGAAGCCAGGTATCCGGGATCTTTTCCAATTAGCCCTTGTTCTCGAGATATAAGCAATTTTACTTTAAATTGCTATATTTTAATAAACTCTTCTATTGACGACTCTGCAAAATTTTATGCTAGTAAAATTGATAAAAAAAATAATCAGAATAGTATAGTGTAGAAAGCTATTAATTAAGCTTTGTATCGTATAGAAAATTCATCTTATGCAAAGTTATTAACAATTGAAATTGATAAAATTAAAATACGAAAAAAATCATCCAATATAAAATTTAAATTTCATCAAATATTCATGCTTTTTCTGTCCCAATCGAATCTTCAATTATTAATAACTTTGTATCAGAATAATATTTTTTGTACGAAACAAAGCTTAAATTATAGCTCTTTCTACCCACTTTCATTATTTATGGGTTAATTTTTCTAGCATAAAAACTTGCAAAGTTGTTGGCAAAAGAAGAGATACATTCTTTTATTTAAATAACGAATATTTGAACATTCAGCACCCCACTTGGTGTATACTCTCCTTGTTAGTCAGTCCGAATACGGTACTTCTAAAAATTCTCCATTTGTATGCAAATGTGTGTGTTTGAGAGTGTGTGTGTGAGTGTGTATGTGTGTGCGTGTGTGCGTGTGTGTGAGTGTGTGTGTACGTGCGTATGTATGTGTGTGTATGTATGAGTGTGTGTCTGTGCGACGTGCGTGCTTGCGTGTGTGTGTGTGTGTGTGTGTGTTTGCGTGTGTGTGTGTATCTATGAGTGCTTGCGTGTGTGTGTCTGTGAGTACTTGCGTATGTATGTCTGTGCGTGTGTGTGCGCGAGTGCGTGCGTGCGTGCGTGCGTGTATGTGTGTGTGCGTGTGTGTGCACATGTGTCTGTGTGCGTGTATGTGTTTGTGTGTTTATGTTTACTACTCTGACGTCTCTTGAGTAGCTGAATAAAGCATTTTCTCTGAAATCGCTACTACTATGGTTTTAATGTATATATAAATTTTCTATTCAGCAGCTTGAGTTTTAAGTTTAATCGTTAGAATTTGCAATATGGTGTCTGTATAGAAGGTGTATTAAATATGTGCTGTTTTAGAAGACAATCCTATATTTTATATGTTCAGATACAGCTGCAGATTTCATTGTTTCTGTGATGGTCGCAATTAAGGGTTTAGGGTTAATATCTTAGACCCATCGCATTTATTATAAACAAGCTTTGCGTGCTTTCTTTGGCCATGTTCAGATACAGCAGCAGCTTTCATTGTTTCAGTGATGGTTGCAAACAAGGGTTGGGTTTAGGGTTAATAATTTAGATCTATCGCATTTTTATATTACATTAGATTAGGCTTTATTTCCGCGTAATTAAAAAAATGTAATTAAGGTCTGTGGAGTTGAATAGTATGCTCTTTTTATACTTAAAGTCATTTACAATGTTTGCACACTTTTAAAGGTTGAAAATAGGAGTTGAGGATGAAATTTGTAAATTTCTAGTGCAAGTCATGTTGTTTACATTTAAAAGAAGTTTCTATGAGTTGTCTAGGAAGTTATTTTTAAATTTAAACTGATATTTTAAAGTTTACAGAACCCTAAGGGTTGAACTTAGGGGTTGATGAAGCAGTTTTTAGTTGTTAGCCTACATTGAATATTGTTTCCATCTAATGTGAGGTCCATGGGGGGTTTGGAGATATTATTCTCACAAAGTTATATCTACAGTTCACACCCTTCTATGAGTTAAGAAAATATGTTGAGGGTAACCTATATTTACGTTCATTTAACTCTAAGACACTTTTTAATGTAGTAGCAGATAAAACCTTAAAATATTAGTGTAAATTAAAATCTATTTAAATCTGGTGTAGAAAAGATATGGCTCAAAGGGCTAAAGTAATATTTATTTCAGTTTTAATAACAATTTACTTGACAAAAATGTATTCTGTTTATTTGATTTTTGAATATAAAAAGAACAAAATCAATAATTTCTTAAGGTCAAGAAATAAAACAAGAAACATCTTCAAAAGCAATTAAAAGTTGCCTTCTTTTTAAAAAGCAGTTCATCGAGTATAACCTCCAGCAAAAATACTGCATGTCCATCAAGAATTTAAATCACTTTGAAATTTTTGAAATGCATGTTTTAGCCCGAATTTCCATCTTTATTGCCAGTTACGTTCTATCGCATTTTACGACGATCTTGAGACGATCTTATCATAAAACCACTGAAACTTTTACTCGCAATAACTCAAGTGCAGCGCGCAGCACAACTCCCACCCACGGAAACTTCTCCCAAAAAACGAAGCTCCAGCATCCTTTAAAACTCTCAGTGTATATCGCAACCGTAAAACTCCAACTTAAAAAGACCATTTCAAACTCCGGTCCAAAAATTCCTAATTAATTTTCACTTCTACTTCACCCATGGCGAACAATAGCCTCGCCCAAGAAACGGACTCGATGCGCCAGACGAGTCAGCGCACATCCGTGCGAAGAGCGAGCGAAAATTCCCGAAACATAGGAGCATCCAAGGAAACAGAATCCGAGGAAAGCTTTGGGTGGGGCGGCCCGCGGAGCCCGCGATGTTTCTGAAATTGAAGCCGCGCTCTGCAGAAGAGCATCGAAGCCTCTCGCGCCTGAAATAATAAAATAGAAACGAGAGCGCGCGCGCGCCCCGTGCGAGCTTATATATACTCGAGTCTACTATCTATATACAAGCTGGAAGCTCATTCCGCAAGCCCGGCGAGCGACAGCCAATGGGAGCTCGGGAAGCTTCGGCTTCGGCTAGGGCTTCGGTGGGTGGAGCTTCGGCGCACTGGCGACACGCCCCGACGAGAGGCTAAGTTCGAGGCGCTCCTCGCTTCGCTCAGGTGAGAGCCAGTGGCGTGTGCTCTCCTACCTTTCTCTTTTTGTTTGCTCGGTGTGGAGCTGCTTTTTTCGCGTGCGCGCGCTCGAGCGCGTTTGAGACCGCCCGCCGACGTTCGCCATTCGACGCGTGGAGTCTCGTGAGTTTCTTCTTTTCTCTTTTCCTTGCTCTTTGGTCTTTTTGCCAGCTGTGGGGTTCTTCGTCGTTTTTTTCGGAGGATCCGGGGAGGGTAGAAAGTATTTTTTGGCTTTTTTCATGGCGAAGGGTGTGGGATTTTTAGATGGGAGTGGCATGGCGTATTTTTACCGCGGCGTTCGGGTTTATAGGAGCTTATTTAAGGGGGATGAGGTTGCCCGGTAATTACGTGATTTGAGTGATGATGTGAGCTGGTTTTAGAGGATTTAAGGTTGCGAGAGGTCGGAGTTGCATTGGCGATTTTTTGTGAGGAGAAGACTTGATGTAAGAAACGTGATTTTTAAAGCTCTATTTAGAACTGTTTGTAACTATAGTTTCTTATTCCGCTAATAAAAAAATTCAAAAGTGTGTCAAATCCATTAAATGTTTTTGAATAAAGGAATCGAATTTTTAAAGTTTATATTTGACTAAACGTTAATTTTAAGCTGACTCTTTGAACAATTTTCGATAATATTTGGAATTAAATATAAATTGAATTATGAAGTATGAAGTTGCCTTGTAAAGAATGGTTGATTTTAACTAATACTCGATCGAATTATCGGCATAAACTAAAGAAAGTTATTTGTAGAAAATTATCATAATCTACATCATTTTATATATTCAAACCACAGAATCATGAAAATCTTTAAAAATTAAAATAAAGATAGTTTTATTTTCCTCAAAGTGCTACTTCTGATTAATAAAGTAATTAAAACTAATAAATTAAAATCGTTTAAGAAACAAAAGAGCTATAACCAGTTATTAAATTAAATATGAAGGATGGTTTGACAAGTGGCGAAGATGTAGAGAGATCCGAGAAGAGATCCCCTCGAGGATTCGGCTAAATTACTCTGGAACATGGCAAAGACCTGATTATCAAGACTATAAAACCCACTAAATATTTCACGCCCAGACACTGGTTAACTAGTATGATAACATTTACTCAAACTTTAGAACCACTTACACTTACATAGTATCGTAATAACTATTTATGAGCAACATTATCTAAGGGTATCAGCAAACAATTTTAGAATTCAGTTCATTAAACTAAATCTCTGTGTTATAGTGGTAATTATTGGTAATGTTGTCTAACATTGTGCTTGCATAAAACCGTCCAAGTCCCTATAAGTATACAATATTATTGTATTTTTATCATATACTGAGAAAGAAAAATATTTTTCATTGTTTGAGGTGCAGGAAACGTAAGTAATTAACTACGCATGTGAAATTTGAAGATTTGAATCATTGACAAGACTTCAAGATCAGTTGCTAAGCCTACTGCAATTCAAAGCTGGTAACATCATGTGCTTATTAATTTAAATACACTTCAGGATGATTCAATAGTCTATGCTATCGTGAAAACTCGATAGGTATTTCGGTTTCATATTGCACAAAGAATTCACATTCATCAATAATAGCGGTGTAAGCAGATGAATACACTTACGAAACAAAACTTCCACAGAAATTTCTACTTTTGTTACTCGATGAGCTACGAGACCGAAAGAGATCGACACCTGCGTATCGTCAATAATACGCTAATAAAAGTACATTATCTCCATCACAATAACAAAATCCTTCATTCTCTCGTCAACACTTGTCCAAACAAAAGACCATCTTTGCTAAAAAGAAAATCACATTTCAAATGATACGATATCACAATGCCGCATCAGAAACCAATGCTTCAAAGGCCACTCGTTGCGATATAATCAATCGCTGCACACCGATTCCCATCAGGTAGCCAATGAATCGCGTAAAAAAGCTCCACTGCACGAAGCACAAACCCCCAAGTCGGAACAACAGCTCCGGCGGAAACAAAAAACTTTCCGACATTCTAGAAAGAAAGCAAAGAGAAAAAGAACGAACACACCGAGTGGCAATACATACACGGCGTATAGACAGACAGAAAGAAGCAGTCGAAGCGTAAACCAGCTCCGCTCAAAGCACATCGTCGCAAGCTGGCTAGGCGGCGTTAAAAAATTGATCAGCCCGTGTCCTCCTCGTCGCCGTCGTCGTGCTCTTCTGCATGTCTCATCGAGCACTTCAAACGTCGCACGTCAGGGAGGAAAATCCATTCTCTCCCCGCGGGGCACAATAAGAACGCCGCAGTATCGCAGCCAATGCACAGCCGAAGCATAAAGCTCGCGCTCACGCGCATCCGATGCGACAATTAAGCCTCTGCAGAGTCGATGCTGAAAAGTGTGTGTGTGTGGGTGTGAACGTGCAGATGTTTGTTTGTGTGTGGGAAGGGGGGACGGATATCGGGCATGTCGCGCTGGATACGTGCGTTAATAAGGTGTGGCGCGCCGATGCGCTTGAATTGTTAATGAAGTAGGCCAGAGCCAGTGAACTACATATTGTCGGCAGCGAGTGTTTTGTGAAAGCTCCGGCTCTCTGTGGCTCGGGGGGTGGAGGGGGGGGGTGTTCGTGTTGTTCTATATCTTTTCTCGTGTTTTGTGAGGATTATAGGGCGGGAGTTTTATGCTCGGAGAGGGTGGGATCGAATGCGCTGCGTGGTCGAGGGGGTTTGTGTTTGTAAGCGATGGCTCGATGGAGTGTTTAGGACTTTTTGGGAGAAATTTTAGGAAATGGAGTTTTGTTTGAAACGGCGTGGAAGAGATTCTCTGAATGGGTCATTCTTTACAATGATGCAAATTCATATCTTTGTTCTAAAACTGTCATTTACGTTCTAGGTTTATTCGATGTAAATACCTAATTTATTTCACTTTACTCAATAGTAAAAATAATAAAAGAAACCATACTGTGCAAATGATCCTTTCTTAATTTGTGTCTCCTAAAAAATCTTATAAATACTTTTCACCTTCTTGAAACATAAATTATAGGTAAAATAGTTTAATTATACAAGAATCAAACATTTTTAAATGTCACTTTGAAAGAAAAGATCTTTGAAAAGATACAAAAATCATTGCATGATAAAAGTAAACATCAAAGTACTGTTTAAAAATACAATATTTTTTGTTGTTGTTTATTTGTGTATAAAATAAGTTTTTACTAACATTCTCAGCAAGAAAAAGCAACATAAAACGAAAATAAAGTTAGAATCCAACCATAGCAGGCGTGTATCGGATATTTAAATATTTCCAATAGTTTCATAAAGTTCCGAGCGACCAAATAAAACACAACTACAATGAATGCGGAAAAATTCCTTTATAATTAAAGGAGGAATTCAGAAAAAATTGAAGCTATACGACTAAATTATAACCGTAATAGACATATAAATAAACATGTGCAAATGTTAAATAATTGTTCTGAATGCGTAACGTTGAAACTGTCGTACTATTTTAACGATTATTTAAAACCGCTCAATCGTGTGGTATCGCTTACGTACAGTCATAATACAAGTTTGACGTGAGCTACTTTCGGAGTTGTAGTCTAAATAAAACGCGTTGTAAAATATACTGCCTTTCAGGTCAAGGAATGCATCACGTCCTCGTGAAAAAAGTTTCCTGTACGTGCAAAATTGCATTCCTGTGCTTTAACGCTTTAACGTGGAAAAATATTGATAATAACTTTTTAAAGATATTTATAATATATTTTATTTAATTCTACAGAAAAAGAAACAAATATTTTTATTGAAAATTACAATTTGTGTTAAGAAATAGAGTAACAAAATATTGAAAATCGAAAACATAAAATTTTATTTCCGTTTTATATATATATATATATATATATATATATATATATATATTTTATTTCTGTTTTATTATATATATATATATATATATATATATATATATATATAAAAGAAAAAAAAGTTTTCTTATAAACATGTTAGAAACATGTTTTGAGAGATATGGAATCGATATACACTATTTTTAGAAAATGTCCATATGAATGTATGTGTGTTATATTCCATGGATCATTTTGTTTGTTTTTTTTTAAAGAAGGGGAGACATAGTAATAATTTTTCTAGTTTTTCGGATTAGTTTTTGTTTTATAGAGACTTTCGACTTTTTGGTTTTCGTTTTTCGTGTTTTTTCGTATGTTAGAAATAATATCATCTACCCAGTGAAAATGCATTTGAGAGAGCATAAAATTACCTATCTTTTACGACTCGAAATTTCGGATAAGGGGTTTCCTTTCTTTTGTTATCTACGGAAACGTCATTTTTTGTTTGAACGGTGATTTCTCTGAAATATGTGATGGTAAGTTTTTGAAAAAAATTGAGGTACTTATGATAATTATACAGAAGATTATTCTGTAAAAATTTTGAGACGTTTTATTTTTCTATGATTAAAACAAAATCGATTTTCTATGGAAAACAATAACTTGAGTAAAACGGCATTATTCCTTCTGAAAATTTCGAAAAAGTTAGCGTTTTACTATCTCTTAGCTAAATTCTTTGCACAGATCATGAAGTCTTTTATTTTTTCGAGATATTCGAGGTTATATTTTTCTTCATAAAATTATTAATTTTTTTCTCGAGTATTACACGATAATTTTTTACCAATGAACGCTTAATTTTTTCGTTTTTTAATAAGTATTTAAATTAAACAGAATTTATAAAATTCATCGAATCGTTTTTGTTTTATAATAATTTTTCATTTTTTCTGGTATTTTTTTTTTCAAACAGTTTTTGATTTTAGATTTCTTGCATATTACACGGTAATGTTTGACCAACCAAAGCTCATTTTTACGTTTTTTGATAAAGATTTAAAATCAAGAAGAATTTTTAAGACTTATCGATTTGTTTTTGATTTATAACGTTTTATCATTTTAATGATATTCATGTTTTTTCTTGAGTATTATGAGGTATTTTTTGACCATTCAAAGCTATTTTTTATTTTTTTATGAAGTTTGAAATAAATAGAAAATTAAGAATCATCGATTCGTTTTTGTTTTATACCGCTATTACATTTTTATGATATTTTTGTAATTAATGAATAAATCCGTTCATAGAATCGAACAAAGTTACTAAATACGAAAAAATTTTATTTATAAAAGTAGTATACATTATATTCATAAATAAAATTTAATCAATAATTATATTATTCCAAAATTTATTATTGACAATTCAAAAAAATGTAACTTGATATACATAAATTTTTTAAGTTTTACACAATTTAAATATCTTTTCATTATCTATGCTATACTTTTGCAAAGGTTCATAAAATGTTTTATTTATTTCAGACCATAAATTGAGTTTGAACATAGTCAAAAATATTAACTTTCATTCATTCATAGTTTAAAATTTTCTTGAATTATTTAAAATAGATTTTGTCTAATAGGTGTGCGTAAAGAACATTTTTTTAAAAAATATGCATTTACTACAATAACTTGTAAAAAAAATATTATTTAATAGTTTCAATATAAGAGAAGACTGTAGAGCATTTTATAGTTAATTGATATATTTTTGTATGTTTTCTTTTCCAACTCAATTTTGTAAGGAATAATATTTAATTGAGTTAAACTTTGAAATGACATATTAAAAAGCAGTAGACTTGTTATTTTTTCTTCACCACAGTATTAAATAGAATAAATAATTTCATATTGGAACAATTTATAAAGTTTGAGGAAGCTAAGTGCCAGTGAATTGGCAGCGGTTTTTTGTATTGTTCCAAGATGACGTGATAGATGCAAGTTAATTTATTGAACTATGTGCTATTTGTACTATTAAATACTGACATGCTGTGATAATGTCTAATACAATTATATTTATTCTAAAGACTGTCACCGTAAGCTATATTATGCGTATGTACATATATATATATATATATATATATTAATTAACGTTAGAGTGTGATACAATATGTAAATACAGTAGAATCCGCTTATAACGAACTCCAAGGGACCACCAAAATTTGTTCGTGATATCCAACCTTTATTAAAACCGGTCTAAGGATTTATGAATACAATTTTTGCGTAACTTTTTAAAGTATTAATTATATAATTTAGACTTCAGAGAAATTTAATCACGAAAAGTTAAATGATCCGCTAATTAAAACTAGATATAGAGAGGAACTTTCAAGTAAACTGGATGTATCGGATAACAATAGGATAGGCGTTCCGGAGGTAGGGATTGACATCGAAAGTACTTGGGAAAATATCAAAAGTTATATAAGACAAGCTGCTAGGACGGTGTTAGGTCAGCGGAAAAAGAACAAGCAAAAACCGTTGTTTGACGAGGAATGCGAGGAGTGAAATAGAAAAAGTCAAAGAGCAAGAATGCTTAGCCTTAGCAACACGAATCAGACTACCTCCGCACATTACCGTAATATAAGGGAACAAGCCAAACGAATTTTTAGGAATAAAAAATTAAAGTGGAAAAATAATAAAGTCTCAGCAATTCAAGAATACAGTAATAGAAATAATATCCGGAAAATGTATACAGGTATAAACTTAATAAGGAAAGAATCCCAAAGTAAAACTAACTTTCTAAGGGACGAATATGAGAACTTTATAACGGATGCAGATGGACTACTAAATGGGTGGAAAAATTATTTCGACGAGCTCCTAGACGTACACGAAATACAAAACATTTTATACTATAACAAAATCCACACTGCTGAACCACAAATCGAACAGCCTAGCCAACATGAGGTCTGCAAGGCAATCAATGTATTAAAAAATAATAGAGCCCCGGAAATAAATTATTTACGAGTCCAGCTATTTAAACAGGGGAACTATTTGTTCATAATTTTATTTGCACCATATGGAGGAAAGAAACAATGCCCAAAGAATGGAGAGACCGAATCATAATCCCAATATACAAAAATATACAAAAAGGAGACAAAACTGTAATAACTATAGAGGTATTTCTCTTATCTGTACATGCTATAAAATTACCAGTGTGGATTTCGAAGAATCAGATGTTCACGGTTAGGCAGCTCTTCGAAAATAAATGGGAATACGGGTTGGCAAATTCAATCAGAATGTGCCTAGATAACAGTCGGGTCAGGTAAGAGTCTATCGCAGCCATATGACATTCAGAACGGGCTAAAGCAGGGAGATGCTCTATCAACCCTCCTATTTAATTTAGTTGTAGAATACGTGGCCAGGGCGGTATAAGAAAGTAAAGAGGGAATTATAATAAATAGCTCCCTAACACAATTGCTAACATACGCAGATGACATAGACATTATAGGAAAAAACACAGAACCGTAATATAAAACGTAGAAATACTAATAAAAACAGCTAATGGAATAGGCCTAGAAATAAGTGAAGTGAAAACCGAGTACATGGTCACTAGCAGAGTAGAGCCCAGATTGCTGATGCCGACTTAAAAGTCTCCGGCAAAACTTTCAAAAAAGTAGACGACTGTAAATACCTTGGCACGATAATAGACCACAAAAATGTAACTCATAAATAAATCAAGAAGAGGCTGCATTCGGGAAATACATCCCTATATTCGGTAAATAACTTACTAAAACCACGATTACTATTGCGAAAGACTAAATTAGAAATATATAGAAAAATCATAATGCCAGTACTTCTATACGGATGCGAAAACTGGGGGTTAACCAAACGGGAAGAAAATAGATTTAGAGTATTTGAGAATAGAGTCCTTAGAAAGATATTTGAGGGCAAAATAGATAAGATTACTAGAAAATGGAGAATTTTACATAACCAAGAGATACACGAGCTATACGGGAAGACAAACATTACCAGAGTGATTAAATCTGGAAGACTAAATGGGCTGGGCATGTGGCTAGGATGGGTACGAAAGAGCAGCACTTAGAGTGCTCGTAGGGAAGCCGACAGGAGCAAGAACCCCAGGTAGACCGAGACGAAGGTGGAAGGACAATAGTAAAATGGACTTACGAGGAATAGGATGTTATGAGGAGGATTGGATGCAACTCGCAAACAATAGAGAAATATGGCGTGACTGTGTGACCAAGGCTATGGACTACACAGCTTCGTACAGCTAGTCCCAACAAGTAGTTATGATAGCTATGGTGATGATGCAAGCACGTCTACAGTCGATATAAAGACTATGTGATAGCTGTTGTCCTGCAGGCAACGTTGCTGCTTACCATTACTACTTGACCTTTATAATAATTATAATATAAATGAGATATTTACGTGTCACCATGGCTCGACACGTACTGTAAATAGTTTCTGCGAGTAATTATTTGTTATAGCTGATCAAATTTTATGCTCTGTGTTGACATTTTTCATTCGTTATATCCGACCTCTTCGTTATATTATCGAGTTTATATGTTCGTTGTAAGCGTTCATTTTTTAATGTATTTTTTATTTTTTTCAGACAAATCGGTGTAACCGAGTTCGTTATAAGCAGATTCTACTGTACACTTCGACCATGTTGTACTGTTATATATGTCTGTATTTTTGATATTTTATCAAAATAAACTTTAATTTATCTATTTAACTCTTTGAACCGAAGATAATGTATTCGTTTTTTGTAAATGAAATTGACTGCGTAAAACGAAAAATCGATCGTGTCGATAATGGGTATAAGGTATAGGACTCCGCTTTCCATTTAATATAAGAAAATATAGTTGGTCTTTTCTATACTATCACTTGTCACCATAAAAAGGACTTTACTCGTTGTAAGAATGCTTGCATCCATATAATATACTACATAACATAAATGGTTACCATCTCTTTACTTATAATACTTACTTCCTCATACTACAGACTCAAGCTCCTCTCAAAAACAACAAAAACCTCTAAAAGTACCTCTTCCCCTTAAAAAACGAAAACCAACAAACCTCCTCCATCTTTAAACATGCATCACACGCGCGTCTGACCAAAGTCTGACCGCATCCACTGGCGAACTCTTTCTCTCTTTCTCTCTCACTCTCTCTCTCGAAACGCCTTCAGGTATGCTGCACGAGTGTATTCCACGTCTCTCCGCCTCCCTCTCTCTCTCTCTTCCTCCAGCGTAGGGCGCGCAGCGTAAGCGGCTCTAAAAAAGGCCCGGCACGTTGCGTCGTATATTTTTCGGCCGAGCGTATTTACGGCCCCGAGGAGGGCGGAGCAGCAGCGGCAGCGGCAGCCGGCTTCTTCCTCTAGCTCACTTAGGCGCCGCTGCTGCAACTTTCATGGGGCGAGATGGGCGCGGACTCCGGGATCGTCGACCCCTCAGACGCGGAGAAGAGAGGAAAGAGGAGTTGGAAGGCGCGCACCTGACGTTCGCCGCCGAGAGGAGAACAATGACGCGCTTAGCTTAGCGCGGATGTTGCTCGAGACGCTGGCGTATAAGGAGGTGGATCGATCGGTTCGAGGTCGACGAGACGAGGCGTTGACATCTTTTTGAAGGAGGTTTTCGGAGAATCGGTGGGGATTTTTGGGTTCGAGTGCGATGAATGTAGACTATATCGAGGCGCTTGAGAGTAGGATTTAGAGGCACAGTTATTTTGATACTTGAAATTTAAAGAGGCTTGGATGTACTTTTTAGTAATTTTGTTTAATCCGTTCACTGTAGAATGTTATGATGGACAAATCTGAATTTGTATTGGTAGGGTATGCCGAAATTTTAAATTCTTTCATATTTATATTATAATCTGCATATTTTAGTGTGTTTTTAGTAAGTTTTGAACATAATTTCCTCAGAGAAGGATGTGCACGGATGTGTAGTAAGTAGGGGAATGCATGGTCAAATGCGATAAAAGAACTAGAGAAAAAATCAAGATTTTATCAAACATTTAATTGTAAAAATTGAAAGAATTCACTTTTTCATGTTTTCCACTTTTTACCGAAGGCAATTGTTGTTCAAATATTTTAGAGGGAGCTACCGTATATCGACATTACAGTTTCTTACTATCATCCGTCAGTTTTAGAATATGCGAAATTTTCGAAGTGTATTGGGATCTGACATGGAGGCTTGAAATTATTGAAATATTTAATTTAAAGTTGTTTATCTACTATAGTCCAAAAATATGGAGAGTTGATATATTAATCAAGTTAATTTATCTGCAACTTATGATCAAATAAATCTTTATTTGAAAAGACAATACAGTATGTGTGACTTATAAGTGTAATATATAACGATATGTGATAGTAAAATGTCATTATATTTGATTTCAACGGAAATAGTTTAGGAACTTTATTAAAGAATGTTAGTACCCTTCTAAAATATGTATTGTAACTGTTATTCTTCAAAAGTTATTTTTTTATAAAAAAAAAACTATGCTTTTCAATATTATTGATATTTTTTTAATAATTTTTAATATTCACATAAGAATTAAGTGAATTTGTATTTTTTCGGCGTAGAAAGTAAGAATTCATACAGTCTCAAGAGTACAATGCATCTTGATATCTGAGTAGGGTTGCTTTGAGTTTCAAAACAGAAGTAAATAATCATAATTTCTATCAGATGTGATATACTCATACTTATACGTTACTGTTCTCTTTCACGTTACAAAAGTAAACATGAAAGATACCAAAGCAAAGTACAAAGTTGAGTTTCTATAAATAGACGGAAGCAACATTTTTTTCATTTTAATCTTGGATACAAGCAAACAGCTAAAAATTATCAAACCCACGAAAGAAAGAGACACCACAAAGCCAGCAATTCGGTGTCACACATGGCTTTCATTTAAAATCTTTTTTTCTGGTAGCTCGGACCATTTGCACACGGCGACACAAAGCGCACTTTGAAAACATAAAAGCGTTTCCTTCAATGCTCGCAAGCTGGATCTTTTTTTGGCTGCCACTATCCCCTTTTTCTTATCAAAGCTCCATAGATTCGTTTGATAATCCTTTGAAGTAGACAACAAAGATTTTTGCATTTTCAGCAACTTCGCGGTAAGACAAAGCATAAAGCAAATGTTATTCCGACGAGGAAAATCAGCACATTTACATGAACGTATTGTTAATGTCTTAAAAACGTGAAACCAACTGCTGGATAAAATAACGCTACTGTTTTTTTAATTATAAGACAATACAATACAGATTTGCAATAAATAGAAAGATCAAGTTTTTAAAAAATATGCTGATTCTATGAAGTTTTTAGCTGTAAAATACTTTTTCTGGAAAATATATTTTAGTTTTTTGTATTTAGTTTTTCGTATCCACTTTATTATTTTGAATTGATGTAATAAGTTGAAAATTAGTAAAATGCTTAAATTATTCTTTATTTTATATCAATTATTCAGCTGAGTATAATACACTACGTATTTTATGTTAATAAATTGTATAAAAATAATTCTAAACAATTAAAAGAATAAATAATAAAAAATATAAAATCTTGAAAAGTTTCGTATTTCCGATTATTTCTTTTTGCGCCCTTAAACCCGTCGATCGCGACGGTAAGTGCGCTGCACCTCGATAAGAACGCATTTAGAGCTTTGTCCCAAGAGAGAAAGAGATAGAGCGAGAGACATACTTCCGACGGCATAAAACTTAAGACAGGATCAATTAAGCACCCAGCCGCCGCTGAAACAAAAGACGCGCGCGCGCGCGCGGCTGCGAGGAGAAAGTATTTTCTGTTGCGTTGCGAGTGGAACGCAATCGCGAAGCTTGGGGCCGATATATCAAGGTAATAACTTGTCCATTAAAACACTTAAGTAGGCAATAAGTACGTCATCCTGACTGAAACTTGCGGAGATTGCGCGCGGGGGGATTAGAGTGTCCAAGTTTTGGAATTTATCGACAAAAACAAATGTTTCGCCGTCAGCTTTGTGCGCGGATATTCTGTAAACGGAAAAATGACTTGTTACAGAGGTGGTTCTTTCCTCTTGAAATGGCTTTCGAACAACGTCAATTAATGTAAAATGCAATACATTGTTTCTTTATTGTTTCCCGTTAATTCACTTATAAAGTTGATATTTTAAGAGTTAAAAATAAAGCAATCTCGTTAGTGAATAAGAATATGTTGCTAATAGAACACATAATACTAATTAAGACATTATTATGATACATTATTATATGTATTGCACTAATGCTTTATTTAAAACAACCTATAATTAGTTATCATAAAATTATCTATTCTCTACATAGTATATCTTGAGTAAGATACTCTATGATCAATTATTTATAAAAAGTATACTAATAAACTATTTTCATAATTATTTCATTTCACACAGTTTTTCTAGCATAAATAGTATAAATTAGTTTCAGGATAGCATTTGAATGTTTTATAAATGTCTTTAACTTCTGAAGTATCATTTTTGATAAACTAATTTACATTCATTTAAAACAATATTTATTGTTTCCTTAAAGAGGAAACTTTGTAATAGTAGAAAAAAAAGTTTTGCTAAAAACATGTTAGAAACATGATATGAGATATTAGGAATCAAAATATACTGTTTTTAGAAAATGTCCGTACAGATGTGTGTGTGTGTGCGTGCGTGCGTGCGTGCGTGCGTGCGTGCGTGCGTGCGTGCGTGCGTGCGTGCGTGCGTGCGTGCGTGCGTGCGTGCGTGCGTGCATGTGTGTGCGTGTATTTGTGTGTGCGTGTGTGTGTGGATGGGTTTGCGTGTGCGTGTACGTGTGTGTGTGTGCGTGTGTGTGTATGTATGTATGCATCCATATCTCGAGTAATCCACGGTAACATTTAATGCTTCAGGGCTCGTTTTGTTTGGTCTTTTTATTACGTAGGGGATACAATAATAATTTTTATACAATAGTTTTTCGGATTTTTTTTTGTGTTTTTAGCGGCTTTTCGATTTTTTGCTTCTAGTTTTTCGTTTTTTTTTGGTACGTTAGAAATAATATAATCGATCTAGTGAAAATACATTTGAAAGAGCATAACATTAACTATCTTATACCACCCGCTATTTCGGATAAGGTGTTTGCTTTCTTTTGTTATACACGGAAACGTCATTTTTGTTTGAACGATGATTTCTCTGAAATAGATGATGAAAAGTTTTTGAAAAAAATTGAGGTAATTAGAACAATAGAGAAGATTATTCTTTAAAATTTTTGTTACATTTTATTATTCTATGATTGAGAAAAAAATCATTTTGTAAAAAGAATTGATTTTGTATTATTCCATCTGAAAATTTCCAAAAAGGTAGCTTTATACTATCTCTGGGCTATGTTCTTTGCTCGGATCATGAGGACTTTTATTATTCGATATATTCGAGGTTATGTTTTGTTAAAAAAAGTTTTGATTTCTTATTTCTTGGGTATTTATTACACAGCAATTTTTTACTAATGGTAATTTGACCAAATAAATTTTAGTCAACAATTATAGTGTTGCAAAATTAAAAAATTGCAAAAATATATTTATCAAATAAAATTTAGTCAACAATTATAGTGTTGCAAAATTCAAAAATTGCAAAAATATCTTTATCAAATCGGGTACGATTGTATAAACAATGTGTTATAATTAAATTTCTAATTAACAGGTTTCTTACAAAATATTAAAAATACATTCGTAAGATATAAATCAGAATAGAAATAATTGCGAGTTTGATTGCTTTCGAAAAAAAAGACACAAAGAGCACTTGTAAAGAAGATGTTAAGACATATTTGTAATCTAATGTCAATATGTAATACACGCTAAACGAGCAATAATCGAGTTGGCGTTATGAATATCACTGACGAACCACGCAACAGCGGCAGCACAAAATCAGAAGAACTGATTTTGTGAAAATATAGAAAAATACAAGATCTTAAATTACCTCGTAGTATTTGGACAGTTTTAAATTGAAACTTTAAATCCAAATACATTTATCAAAGACATTAAACCAAATTAACTCTATATCTGTATACTTATATATATATATATATATATATATATATATATATATATATATATATATATATATATATATATATATATATAATATATATATAAGGAATAAAATATGAATATATCTATGGTCAACAGGTAAAACAACTTCTCAAACGAAACCACTTTATATAATCATAAAAGTCACCACATTTTCTACAACTTCTACCGTCTCACAAAGCATTAAAAACAATTCTCTACGCGCTTATGTTGTCGCGCCAGCCATTAAGCTCCGCGCTACGCGCACTCTGCCTCAAAACACAGTGCTCAAAATTACCGCAGCATGCAGCGCAAAGCTTGTCCTCTTCAATGGAGGAAACTAAAACTCAGGAATCCCCTTTCTCTCCATCTCTCTCTCTCTCTCTCTCTCTTTCTTCCCCCGGTGCGTATAACAGGAGGTGAAACACCAAAAAAGAACACTCGCGGGGAACAAAGTCAAATTAACGCATCGTCGGGACAACGTCTCCCCCTCGAGCGAGCGCGCGCGCGCGCCGACAATCGCATTACACACTCGAGTAAATGCGTAGTGGGCGGTGGCGGCGCGGCGCTGCACGCGCGCCCTTTTTTTTTCTACCCTCGCGCAGGTTTTCTCGGGGCGATGCTCCGATACTGTACGGGATGTTGGTCGAGCGCGGTGAATGAGAGTTGCGGGTCTGGTTATGAGTTCGATGACTTCGGTATATGCGGTCTGACGATGTTGTATTTTCGTCACGTTTGATGCAATTGGGTAGAATTATGAAGAATATCTTTTATCGAGAACAGAGAAACTAGTGCAGTGCCGAAGCTGGCTAATGGATCAATATGAATTTTTGAAAATAATTAAGATTTATTTGTAGAGAGAACTGAGATAAGCGTTTTCCCTGATACAGTAATAAAAAATATAGTAGACGTAAAGCTGCTGTTTCAGTTATAAATATGGTTTTAAGCCATTTCGTTATGTGATTAATATTATATTACGGTTAGAGCAATGCCCGATCTAGCAGTGGAGTTTATTTAGATGGGAATTTCATTAGAATTAAGCGATAAATAAACATGTCCGGTACTAATTAAGTAGAATTGCTCTTATTATACTTTCGATTAGTATTCCCAAAGGTTAGGATTAAGGTTAAAATTTTGATAAACAAAAACATAGAAAACATTGAATTAATGATTATCTGGTTTTCGATCACAGTCGGTGATAACATTGTTGTATTATAATTCACATAGCTACATGTGTTCCGAAATAAAATGACAACATTTGTCTAGCTGTATAAATTTAAATTTTTATATTTTAATATATACTTTAACATAATAAATATAATAGGGAAGTTGCATGAATTTTAATTTTATTCAATAATATACGAGTAGTTAAAAATAATAATTTTCCTAAGACAGTTTTGTTTTTATGAATTATTTATTTATTTATTGATAGTAACATTTAGATCGGTATTTAAATGGATGTCACGTGACATCGTCAATACGAAAGTCGGACACCATAAAGCTAACGCCCCTGTTTCGACTGGAGGTACTGAATAATAGGGCTGTGAAACCTAGCTGCAATGTCTTTGTGGTGTGGTACGTTCGTGTTGACGATGTCAATTATCACGTGACATGGATGCAAAAAGCGATCTAAAATTTTACTGTTTTCAATGCGTTATAAATAAATACGGCATATAAAAATGAAACATTCAACTACGTTTTACTTTTTCATGTTATTTCATTGATTCAAAGTGTTAAAACAATGGAATTAAGTTCCACGTAAGTTCCCAATTAGGAAATGTATTCCAATAGTGACCGTGTTTATGACATTAGCGGTCCTCTATTCATGGTCGAAGTTTTCTTCCTCAATTAATACACTTAAAAATTAATACACTTAAAATTACATAAATATGCCATTAGTCAACTTACATCAACTCTCTTTTTTGAAAACTGATTAAAAGTCACAAAGAGATTACGATTCATTAAAGAATTGAATAGCATACAAGTAAAAAAAACTCATGACAGCATATTCCTAACGATACCTTACATTGTACAGTCTATGGAAGATATGCAATCTTAGGCAAATTTTGTGACAACATATTACACCAAACCTTCGGTGGACAAAAGTATCGACTGTTAGGTGAATTTAGAATTTTCAATGGTACAATTCTATTGACATCCTTATAACCTATATAATATAGATCAGAACTTAGTGAGAGTGTAATCAGCTAAGGAGTAATCAAAGATAAATTACTACACATGCCATAAAGTTTATGTATGCGTTTGATTCTGCCCAAAAATTTCTTCAGTATAAAAATACCTCACTTACCAACACTTTAATTCAATAAAACGTCCTTCTTAATCTTATTCCATCCAAATACATTCAAAGTCATTTCCCTGTAGACAAGCATTTTCGCATACGCGCCTTACAGGTCGCATCATCCTCGAGTGCCTCAAGCACAGACACACCCGCAACTTCCAAATGAAAAAAGAAAAAAAAGTCGCTCAGGCCTAACAGAAGAGCATTCGTTCAATATTAACAAGCTCGCACGCGCCTTCTCGGATGCATATCGGCCGGGACATTAGCGCGCCTCGCAGCAGTCGCAGCCACCATTGACTCGTACCACTTGGGAGGACCGCACGCGTCTTATCTCGCTACTGCACTCGGAGCGAGCCTTTTTTTCTGCATTCCTCGCTGAAAATTGGCGCGACGAGTCGAGGAGAGGGTTTTTTCTTTTCTTGCGCGGGCCATCGAGTGGGGTGCTAAGATGCGACCGGTTGATTGCGGCAAAGTGGCCAGACTCTGGACGATAAGATTGAGGGTGATAAGAGGCGAACTGCTGCGATTGGAAGATTAGGTCCTCTAGGGTTCATTAGCATTTAGCAGTCGTGTTGTGTTGATCTTGATTGTTTCTGGAAGATGCTTCTGACACGATGTCAGGCAATTAAATAGAGATGTAAGTTAACGTGGTTGAGGTTTGATTATCTGAAAGTTATATTGGTCTTGATGCTACGAGATGTCAATAATAAAGGTAAACTAGATCCTCACGTGCTTCGGGTAGCCAATGATAGAAGGTAAAAAGAATTTTGCAATTAAATAACAAAATTACGAAATTCTTGAAAATTTTTTACGTTAAACAGTCAATGACTAACATGGGTTTCACATTGCGCTAATTTAATTGAATATTAAATTGGCTGTATATTTGCAGATTTGGTAAATCACTTTATCAAAATTTCTTAATGAATTTAACCTTTTCTAAAATTTTGATTTATAGTGAACAGATAATATCAAATTTTAAGAAACATGTAATTTATGATTTGAGGAATAAATGTAAAATATATATTGTATTCATATGAGTCTTGGGTGTCTTAAAAGCATTCTCGTTTCACCAAAGGCAGATAATAATGGCAACAAAGAATAAAGAAAATTCAACCATGTCTCATCTTTTAATAAATTAAAATTTTACTGATAAACGAACAGAAATGAAAATAATATGATCCTATATCAAGCGTTTATTCTTCAAACCTGAAAATTATACTGACTTGTTGGTATTATAAACGCAGTTAAAGTTACTCGAAATAAATTCGAATACATTTTATTGGAACTATGTTTGATTTTATTAAAATTCATATAATTCAGATTCAGAAATATTTGTTTAATAATATCGTATACATTTTGAAAAATACGTTACGTCTATCCACACCAGATGAATATCATGTTACAAAGTACAAGCACAATTCACCAAACCGAAGAATCACAAATAATAAAGAAAATACTAACTCGAAACAGTGTATTCCACATATGCGTTATCAAAACAGCTTTCATACAGTGAAAATTCAGCGAAAAAAATGTCAACCTCGTTATCTTCCAAACGGACAAAGTACGCCTGTCAACCCTCATAATTAACGTAATTACGCAATCGCTGGCGCGATGCCTGCGAGTCTCAGCCTAAAGACCGCAAAACCACGAATCAGAAAAGGGTGACACGCGGAGTCATAATAATATCCTAACGAAGTAGAGAAAACCGAACCACGTAAAAAAGGCATGTACAACGTGCATAGACGGATCAAAACAGAAAAACGGAGAAAGACAGAGGGCATATACAACGCTTGCTAAGTGAAAGAAGAAGAGAGAGCTAGGGAGAGAGAGAAAGAGAGAGAGAGAGAGAGAGAGAGAGAGAGAGAGAGAAAGAGAGAGAGAGAGAGAGAGAGAGAGAGAGAGAGAAAGAGATAAGAAACAATGAGCACGGAGTTATCTGTAATGGAATAAGTTGGCAACAATGGCGCATTGTTGAGCGGGGACGGTCGCTTCGTCGCGTTGATGGACACTATCGCCGGAGGTTGCGCTTCCGCCGTTTCGTTTTGCGCTCGCTCGCCCTCTCTCTCTCTCTCTCTCTCTCCCGCTCGCGTGCACACTGCTTCGCTCTCTCTCTCTCTCTCTCTCTTTCTCTGTCTCTCTCGGTCTCGCTTACCGTTATAGGTGGTTGACAGAAGACGTCAGCCGCTCGGTGATTCGCGAATGTATGCCATGCTAGAGAGAGACGGAGAATATGGGATAAAGCGAGAGAGAGAGAGAGAGAGCGAGAGAGAGAGAGAGGAGGTAAATAACCGAGCATTCGAATTCGAAAGTGACTATTGAACTATTCGAGTTGACTGAATCTCTTTCGTTCTCTCTCTCTCTCTCTCTCTCTCTCTTTCTCTCTCTCTCACTCTCTCTCTCTCTCTCTCTTTGCGCAAGTAGACAAACGTATAGTTTGTTTTGCGGTGACGAATTTGGAGTTTGATGTAATATGCATATCTGCTTTAGAGACCTTCCGCTTGAAGGGGTGTTTTGTATGAAGATACACAATAGGTATATGAAAATGTACGTCTATAAATAAATTATTAGCATTATTTAATGTATCCAGCATAAAAGTTTAAAATACAGTGGAGAAGCAACTAAAATTAGACCTGCATTTCCTTGTATAATATTATAAAATTATAAAAATAATATAAATATACTATTAATTATAATACAATATTGTTTGTAAAGCGGTGCAATTACTTTTATTCTTTTTAATTTTGTATAATTAAAACTTTTTTAAAAAATGTTGGCGTTTGAGATTTTACCACGCAGGAAGAGTGACATGTGTATTTACAACATAAACAAAAGTTTTATAAAATGCCCTGAAAAGCATCTGATAGAACTGTTGCGTCCTTTTCTTTTTGTATTTTTTTATAGTACAGTATAAGAAGTAAAGAAAAGAAAAGAAAAGAAAAGTAAAGAAAAGAACGTTTTGCAGTTTTTATTAAAAAGATGGAAAATAAATTATTTTTATTTTTCGTTGTTGTACTTACACATAATATTTTATGAAAAAAGTCACACTTCTCTAGCATATAGAATAAAAACAGTAATTAGCGTTCAAACTATTTATACAAATATTTTTTATATTTTAAATTTTTCTGTGTTAAAGTTGTTCATTTCTTAAATAGTAACTCATTAAAATGCATGTAATGCATAACTTTAAATCATGTAAAGTAGACTTGATATAAATAAAGCCGTTTTCCTTGAAAGTTTCTTAGCATTTTTGTTTAAAATGTTATTTTATTAGCAAATCCCGGGAAAAAATGGATTATGTATAGCGATATGTAACTGAATGTAGCTATATATAGAAATACATGGATAACATGTATAATAGGTATAAGTATATATAATTATTATGTGGAAATATTCTATTGTTCCTATGTTAAATTAGTAGAGAAAATGGAATCTATTAATCTCTAGGAATGAAGATCAATAGATTTTCTTTCTTAATTTCATATATATAATCATATATATATCATAATATCACTTTTTTGTGCATCTTTAGTTTAGCCGAAACGTCGAAAGCTATAATACCTAAAGTCACTTATCTGAAAGTGCAAAATCTCAAAAGCTTCTGTCTAATATCGAAATGCCGAAATTTATTTCTTATGTTTTGAAAGTCTAAATATTAGCGATCTTTACCATTGTGACCTTCACCTCGCGCTGTATTTTTCATTATATGTCTAAAATTTACGCAGTAACATCAAATCCGAAGTTGGTAATGATTTATTATTCTCTAAAAAATAGTAGACAACTGCGTGTTTGTTTATAAATAGCATCAAAAGATTTTTATTATCAAATATTATTATAATTGACCAACTTAAAACGGTAAAACTAACGGTCATCTTACCGTTTGTTAGCCTCATTGTCAGTCTCACCTCGGGCCGCATATTTCATTTAACGATGAAATTTCGCATAAATACGTAAATTTTAAATCTTATAAACATTTATTAATATGACAATGGCAGTTATAGACAACCGTATTTTTGTATTATAAATGCCCATATGTGTTTAGTTTTGGAGGTTAGGTATAATCTGCACCAATCATGATTGCTCCGACCACCACTTAAAACCTGATAAGAAAACCCGTTATATTTTCCACCAGGAAAAGTTCCCTCATTATTCGCTAATTTACCAAAAATCCAGCTCAGAACGCTTTTCAAATCTACATCAAACCTCCCAACAAACGTTCCATCCAACGAAAACCTCAAGCGCCCTTGCGCGGCACCGCATTCACGACACAACCCAACTTGCTCGCGATTCTCCTGAATTTCCAAAAGTTGCGCCTAAGACGGGACAACGGCTTAAGAAAAGCCAGGAGGACGAGCCTCGAGCCGCTACCACTACTACTGCTGCTGCTGCACCACGGGCGCGACGCGACGTCGCGAAGCGGAATTAAGTCGGCCGTGAATGTGAAATTCGCCTCTCCGCAGAACTGACATTCATCCGCGTCTTGGATTTGTCCCTTAAGGCAGTAATACTACAAACAGACACCCGGAGATTAAATCAGCGAGAGCCCCCCTCCCCCTCCTTTCTCGCAGACTCTCAAAGACTCTCGAGCGTGAGCTGTGTGGATGCATCCTGGGCTATGTACGTGAGAGTTCTTTCGCCCTTCTTACCTCCCCCTTGGCTTCTGCGTTGACTGCTTTAGCCCTCGGCTCGTGCCACGCTGTTTAATCCATTCAAGAAACTTGATTAAGCACCGTTTTGAGTCGGGCGTTATTAAAATGGGATAAAAATTATTGCGGGCTGGGTGATAAATATTTAAAGTTTTGCTTGGGGTAATTCGTTGGTGGTGCTAGAGATGTTTTCTTAAGCATGTTATATGTAGAGACAATTAAAAACAGTTTTTAATGTATCGAAGTAAGCGTACTTGCCGCGGCGCACTACCGCGTGTCTTGATAATTTTATAAATGATCGCTCTTTTCCGATTTTTTATTTGTTTAGTGTAAGGAAAAAAATTCGTGTACTTTAAGAAAGAAAGTTGTACGTAAATGCAATGGAATTGATAAGCTATACCTAGATAATTAATTAAGTAATCATATCATTCACAAATTAACCGTATCAATATTTGTCTAAGAAATGCATTGATGAGGTATTTATGACTATAACAAACTTTATGGCTTGGTTATGAATACAAAAATAAATCAGCAATGTCCATTCTGGGAAAACCGACAGAAATTAGTGGAACATTACAGCTCACTATAGACAAACAAATTTGAATCTTTAACTAAATAAACAGTCAACAATGGTATTGTCATTCAATTATTATAAAATCATTTGCTACATATAGTTTAAAATTATTTGAAATCCATCGCTTATTCTTTGCTTTTCATATGTGTAAAGATCCATTCTTATAACGCACTCAACGAAGGAGATCTCAAGAGCACTCTCAGTCATATCCGAGCCAGGACGTCAAAGCTGTTGTTCTCTCGACAATAAAAATTTACTCCGAAAAAAAGGGGGCAACGAAAGGAGTTTGACAAACGCCAAAGTGACAAGCGGATTATGAAGCAAGAGAGTTAAAAGTATTAAAATCACGATGTTCTTTTCGTACTTTCACTATCCTCATTCTCTCTCTCAATCTCGATGACTGCAGACCTCACAAATCGAGGAGAAACATCTAGCTGGAATCATAAAGATGGAAGATGAAGCAGGCGAGGCTGAAGACAAGGACATAGCGAATGTACCTAAAAGACAGAGAGAGAGAGAGAGAGAGAGAGAGAGAGAAGGAGAGAGAGAGAGAGAGAGAGAGAGAAGGAGAGAGAGAGAGAGAGAGAGAGAGAGAGAGAGAGAGAGAGAAGGAGAGAGAGAGAGAGAGAGAGAGAGAGAGAGAGAGAGAGAGAGAAAGAGAGAGAGAGAGAGACGGGCGAAGACTGGGATTTAAAGTTGGAGTGCAGCATAGGAGCAAAGAGGTAAAGAGGCTAGGAGACAGTGTCAAAGAGTGCGAGGGAGATGGAAAAAGAGTCGAGTGCATGAAAGCCGAGAGATGAAAGGAGCTTCGAGCGTACATGTACATTTGCTCGCAAAAGACATAGGAATGAGGAGCACGTGAAAGTGAGACAAAAAAAGCGCGCGCGAAAGAGAGAGAGAGAGAGAGGGGGGGGGGGGGAGAAAAGGAGCGGATAGTCGGAAAATCTTTGGAGCTTCCGATTGCAGAATGCAGTTGGCGCCTGTGAAACTGATTTTTATCTCCGGTAAAGCTGTCGGCGAGACGTTTTTTTACTGGAATTTTCATTTGCATGCACTTAAAAGCAAGTTTAGAATATGAAACGTAAAACATTACTTTTAATGCACAGTTATAATTTTGAGTTTTAAGATATATATTTGAATTTAAATCATGTTATAGCAGGCAATTACTACATTTAGTCATGATATTTTTTATTGTGATGATTAATGTGTTTTTGCAATGGTTTATACTTGGAATCTATTATTGTTTCACTATAATAAATCGGTTTCATCTACTAACAAATATTATGCATTCGTTGATACGTTTCGATTTGAGTTTGGCATATTTTTGTTAAAAGCAACGATATATATATATATATATATATATATATATATATATATATATATATATATATATATATATATATGTGTAAATACATTAGATTTGCTCCAATTGTAATTTGTTAATCTTTTTCAAATTTTCGATGATGTATATAATAATCTTATACAATTAGTTATTTTAATGATAAATTATTTAATAAAGTTCCAGTGAATACATACTATGATCACTTTCGTGAGTAATTTTCCCATAGGATTCAGTTTATTTGCCCAGTTTCAGAAGTACAAGTCCAGAAACGTTAATTACAACCAAGAAGTATAACAAATCTTGATTTTTGACAAAATAACCATGGCTATGCAATTAAGAATGATAATATTTATAATTGTTATAATAAAGTAGTCAAACAATACTTCTCATATAAATGGTTTATATTGAAGGCTGACTAAATTATTTACTTACTACTTAACCATTGTTAATAAATGGCTTACGCTCACTACTGTTAATTTTGCTTTCATTTGTGCCAAACACCTGATTTGACTTTCATTTGTGTCAAACACTTAATAGAAATGAATTTGAACGCATTAATTTTAATAATTACTTCGATACCTACCTAAATGTATATTTATAGTTTATCAAAAGATTTCGTAATGTACGTATCGTACTTCCTTCATCATCTAAATGTCTGCGTTGTAAATATTTCTCGTCCCTAAAAAAGTCAAAATATATTTTTTACCTTTTACCGTTGAACTCGCAGTTCTTCACGCTTCACATTTCTCGGGTTGAAATTCGGGGGCTGCAGGAGCCCTGCATCCCCCAGCCCATACACCCTTTCTCCGATATTCCAAACCACAGAACTTCGCATCCAAATACACACATATACTTCTAAACTCTGACCTTCCAACAACGCGAAAACCCAGCCACCAGCCCACTGTACTAGCGAAAATCGTAACGTTTCCAGCTGCGTGCGCAATATTGCACGAGCGAAGCGCCTCGAAATCAAAAGAGACACAGACATAAAGACGGAGAACAAGAGATCGGGAGGAGGCCGAGGGAGGGGGGCCCTGCAAGAAAGAAGAAGAATGGCGGTAGTGGGAGGGGGCGGAATTAAGCATCTCGCCTGAAGAGACTCCAAGTCACTTCAGCATCGCTTCCTCTCTTCTAACCCCCCCCCCCCCCCACCTCGCTTGCGACAAGGATTAAAATCTGCCCGACTGTGTGCTGCTGCTGCTGTAGCTGCTGCTCACTCACCCTCTTTTTCCTTCTCGCTCGCTCTCGACCCTTCGCATGCTGCTGCTGCGATATTAAACGGACGTTTCGATATCCGCGTCCCGCGCAGTCCGTGGTTCCACGATTTTCGAGCATGACGGCTGGTGCTGCGACTGTGTGCACGTCCAACGCTGGGGGGAAGGATCGGCCAGTTGGATAAGCAGATTGACGCTGCTGATAAATTTAATTAGGTGCGTTTTGTGCTGGCAAAAATGATGCTCCGCCAAGTTGCGACTGTACGAATGATAACGCGCAGGGAAAATTTCACGCGCTCGTTGGCGATGACGATGGTGCTGATGTTGGACTTTAATTTTTGGTTTAATGACGCGGGTTATTGAATTTTGTTGCGGCGATCGGTGATAATGGGTGATTGATTCTTCTTTCGGGACTGTAGAGGTGATTGAATGACTTTATCGTGTTTGTAGATGGAATCAGGTATGTATTTTTGGAGTTATGATTTTAAGCTGACTGTCATGAGAGTAGATAGCTACGTTAATAATAAAAGCATTAACGTAAAAAACTCTAAGGTTAAACATAAAGAAAGTTTTAGCCTTTTCTCTTGCGAGTAAAACAACGTTGATATTTGGCACAAGGAAAGTAGATGTGAATGCTCAAAGTCTATCACAAACTTCAAACCAATAGAGCTTTTTATGTACAAATTATAAGGAGCTTAATAAAATTATCACTAATTGTATAGTGTTCAAAACAAACAATACATACTGCAGGATCTTAATGAATATTTTTATACTTGTTTGTAGGCTCAAAAGCATGAGGTTTTCTAGGACTGTTGACCTGTGGATCAAATCATATGTTTTCGTGAAGTTGTAACGAAAGATAATATACATTCTGATCGTCTCACCATCAATCTCGGACTTCCTCAGGACACTGTCTTAGGGCCTTTGCTTTTCACCGTATACAATAATAATCTTGCGTATGTTCTTGACTCTAACACCTTTAACCACCTGCTTTATGCAGACGACCTTCCAATTTACCACGAGAGAATAAAAGACGATCTGATCTGAGGCATCAGACGCTTGTCAGAAGCGGCGCGCGCAGTTGTGGAATGGGCTGCGACTGCTAGCCTTTTCCTTATCGTTAATAAACCTAGGGCAATAATTTTTGGATCTATTTACAATAATTAATTCGCTCAAAGACCTCAACCTATCAGAAATTGAGTTGGAAGCTGGCGTGTATGTACCCTTTTCCAACACTGTTACAAATCTCGGTGTTCTCATGGACTCAAAATTAACATGGAAACCGCACTATGTTCAAGTTACTAAGCTTATTAGTCGCACGTTATATCGTCTTAGATTTCTTCAGTCATAAGAAGCATTGTGCAAATAACTCGCAAGTACTTCGGCTGTTTCTTATATTGAATATTATTTTCTAATGTACCTTAGTGTTTCTAGAGAGCTTGCAGAACTCATGTGTGAGATATATGTGGTGTCAGGAAGGACGAGCACATCCCACCCTACAGATTCAAACTGGACTGGTTGAGCATAGACCTGCGTAGAAAGTATTTTTTAAGGGGCTACTTCTTTATAGGATTTGTAGGATAGGACAAACCACCTATTTAGAAGATATGTTCACCAAAAACTAGTGCAGGACTTCCAGTAGGTGTAATGCACGGACCTCTCAGTTCCAATGTCGTGCACCATCACTGGACTCTTTTCCTTCAAGATTTAGTGAGCGCGCCTCTGGAATTCTATGCTTCTATCTATCGTAATATTGGGATTTAAAATGTCATGGCCGAAGCAAGGCGGTACGACAGTTTCTTCTTCGTAAATCAGCATATAAAAAGGATGAATTTTAAAACTAACTATATGAAAAAATTCTGTTTTAAAGTTTCAGAATCTAAAGAAAATAATTTTATTACAACTTCAAAATAGCCTAATAAATGATTAAAATATATGTTATATTTAAAAATGCCAGAGTCAGTTTAAATAGAGTTAATAATTTGATCACCTTTTCATTCTTCACTTTTACATACAAAATCATTGCACATTTTTTTGTAGTACAATTGTTACGTAAAATTAGTTTTATAATCCATCCGTTGTATATGCTTATTTAGGAAAAGAGAAATTGAAGTTACTGTCTTGCATCGGCCATGATACTATATATCCCAATAAGGTACCTGCCATCCCTGTGCAAGTTTAAAACGGAGATGCGCAGGCGCTTATCCGTCGAAACTTACACTGATAATGCAGTCACGCCTTCATGTATTATATTTATTTACCTCTAATGTATATATGTACTTATTGGCGTATGTGAAAGTGTGATTGCGTGGATGCTTGTGTATATTCAATCTTAAGCATTGTTCTATCTTATTTGTTATTTTTCTTTTTCTTTTTAATTTTCTTTCTATGCGTATTGCATTAAGATGAACTATTCTGTGATAAGATTGTGATAGATGCACATAATTATTCTATAAGACTTCTACAAAAAAACTAAAGAAGATAAGAACGAAGATATATAATTTAAATAAAGCACTGTAATTTTGTTATCTGCAAATATAAAACATACATACATACATACATACATGCGTACATAACATGCACGTAGAAAATATTTTATGAATATTGAACAAAAATTTATAGTCGGAAAAAGCTTTAAAAATTAGTTTCGAAAATTGGAATCCACAGTTAAGAAAACGTACCTGGTGATTTGGTAGAAGCGCAGATAAATGGTATATAATGTACTGCAATGGTGAAAATATTTGAAAGTACTATTTAACCATTTCATTCCCAAAGTATTTTTAAAACATAGGAATTTGTCTATGAAAAGTCCATTATAACAATAATAATTCATTAAAGAAAATCTTACTAAAGTATGTCTTTCGATATACAGGAATGTAACCGCATCTCAAAGTTTCACATAGATTAAATAGAACGCAATTCTTAACATAGTTTCATAAATAAGGACAAAAATATAAATGCAGACCAAGTAGAAAAATTTATATTTTTTTGCAAAAATGTCTATCGCAATTGAAAATTTACAGTCAAATGATAATTCACGTTCCCCCCAAAAATCGAAAGCCTCAAAATAAAAACAAATCGCCTTTTACCCAGTTATTCCATCCGTCTCCCGCACATTTCGCCTTCTCTCGTTTACCACTCTTCTTCGTTTCCTCTCCACATATTTCCTTCTTCTCTCTTTCTATCTCCGTCTCCTTCTCGCCCCCCTGGACTGCTGCAGTCCTGCAGCACCCCCCAGCCACATTAAGCCGCGTGCGCGGGCGAGCCACACTAAATAAGAAAAAACGACTGTTCACCCGGGATCGCGATCTGGATATCCAATACCATTAGGAGCCCGCGCAGCCAGCGAACTAAAGAAAGAGAGAGACAGAGACAGAGGCCGTGCAATACGGGAGAAAGGAGACAGGGAGAGACCGAAAAATAGGCGGATAGAGCGAGAGGGAAGAGAGCTAGAAAGTGCGCGAGCGAGTTATGGTCGTAGTTCCGGCCGCGGGATCACCATAAGGTGGGATATGCGGCCGCCACCTCCCCCCCCCCCCGGGAATTTTGGGATCAGTCGCGTTATGTCGCATGTGAGCGCAGCGCGACGCGATTTTACCGCGCGTTGTCTTAGCTTCTTTTCGACTTTTTCTTTTTTCGTTTTTTAGGTGTGATCAGACGCGCGTTATAGAGCGAGCGAATTTTATACGTGGCTGACACTGATTCGCGTCTCCTCGGATTGTTTCGAGAAGTTTGAGGTTTGGGAAATTTTACGAGGAGGAGGGAACAAATCTGTAGGATATAGAGAGATATGGGTTTTCAATGCCGTCTTACTTTTTTGGAGGGAGGGGGATATTTCAATGTAGGTGGTGTCTTTTGTTTAATTTGGTTTCGAATACTTTAATCTGGGTTGGTTGAACAGAAAAAGAACAATGCAATAATAACTTGAATTTTGCTATATCGTTTTACAGTATTGATAGATAACTTAATAAATACGTATTATAAGTAATGAACGAGGCTTTACCTTAAAATTATTACACGTTACGTCCTGTTTTGGCAAAAAGAGAATATGATTCATTTTTATTTCACAGTTTTTTAGTATTGTCCCATCGTACGGTGGAACGTAAATAAATGTCTGGATCAACGGCCAGTAGTAGAGAGTGTAACTATATAGAGGCCTACAGTAATCCTCAAAATCCTTAAGATTTTTCACAAAAAGTGTCATGTTATTTTTTCGCTTGGGTAGCGTATTTTGACACAACCTTCAATTTTATCAAAATATTTGCAAACAATTGCTAACGTTTTAATATATACTGTGGAAATTTGAAACAATATACTTAATATTATAGTTGTTTACATTTTAAATATTACATATTAATCTCATACTATTTTAGATCGTTTAATATAAATAATAATCATTAGATTTCAATAATACTTGAAAACAAAAAGTAATATTGTATGAAGTGTGAGATGAATTTGATGCATCTAGCAAGCGTTATTGGGTTACGCGATTTGGTAGGAATCTACCTACACATGTTAAAATTTAATATGAATTTCATCTTGTCAAGTTCAAGCGATTTAAAGCCCATGGTTAGCCAACTTAAATCAACGCCAAACTAACGTATCAAATTATCTCGTATGATAATAACATAAACCTGGAAAGAATCCTTGGATTTATAAACTCATATAACATTTATTTATAATAATAAATTTTTGTCTTTCAAGCAGCAATGTAAACATATTTTGATGCAAAAGTTGTATACATTATAAACATAAAATTTTATTTAAACAATAATTTTGATACAACAAAAATCAATAATTTTGCTGCTACAAAAATCAATAATTTTGATGCTACAAACACAATTATTGTCAATTGACAGAAAAGTATAACGTTTATATTTCATAAGTTAGTGATGGACCCATTTCTTGATAGCAAAAAAAATTACATTAAATCACACAAATTTAGATGAAAACGTTACGTTTCTTATTGTTAGTTAATTAAATTAACATAACATTCACGTAGCCATGAAGAGTTAGGCACGTGAGATTTCAAAAACGTCTGTCTGTATATGTGCATATACGTGTGAGTGATCGTGTGTGTATGCGTGTACGTTTGTGCGTGCGTGCGTGCGTGTGCCTTGCGTGTAAATATATTGCCAGAAGAAGATTCAATATGTTTCTTGACCTTATCTCAACTAGCAAACTCGTTAATTGATGCTTAACTACATCTCTTCGTTAGTATATAAACGTCATTCTTTAAGTTTTCCAAATACATGGAATAAAATAAATTTAAGACTTTTTTCAAACTTTCTTTCCAATGCAAAAAGCCTTGTCAGCACAGTAACACACTCCTTTGACCGAACTCTCTCTAACTCCTGAAAATTGCAATTTCACCTCCACTCTCCCTTACGCCCCATCCTTCTAATGAAACTAAGGGCACAGCCCAGTATGATCGTCCGATTAATCAATCGCTCGCTGTTCCATCCTCGTTCGTCTCCGCTCATCTCCGCTCGGCTCCCATCGGCTTCGCCTCGCGCGCCCGCGGAGAGCGAAGAAACCGCGCCCGCGCGCAACTAAACGTTTATGGGCACTTGAAGGCGCACAAGTTTTTCCGGCGCGTAGCGCCGCATGAATAAGTGATATAGAACGATATAAAGAAAGAGCGAGAGCTGGAGAAAGGACAGGCGGAGGGGAGAACGGCGAAGGAGACGAGGCCCGCGGTATAAATTCGAGGAGCGAGGTCTCCTCTCCTTCTCTCGCTCGCACTTTCGTCTTGTGTCTCGCGGGCGGATGGTCCCTGGGGCATGGAAAGCCCTCTCCTACCCCTTACGCGCGCGTGTGCGGCCACGGCGCCGGCAACGCAACATAAGGGTTACATTTGATAGATACGTTCGGCTGCCTAAGTGCTTATCGTATTTCTCGAAGTCTTTTTTCGGTGCGACGCCCTCGCGCCGCAGACCTTCAACCTTTTATTCGCCGAGGCGCGGTGTGCGCGTGTGTGTGCGCTCAGGAGGAGATACGTGCGACTGGTTCACTTTTCACGTTTTTTTATATATATATGCTTCTTTGGGAAAGCGCTCGCGGTACCGAGCGCGTGAGTAGTACTGTTTTTAAAAGTTTTTGGAAAATTCAAGTTTCGGGGCGGGGTTGGATTATTGCGGGAGATGCGTGTTTTGGCCGGAGGGTTATAGGCGAAAGTATGGATGGGTAGCGTATTGTGAGAAGTTTTCGACTGTTATATATCCATATCAGAATATATTATATAGATAGGTTTATTCATCGTATTGGATCTGGTATTTATTAATTTAATGAGTTTATTTGAATCTTCAGTACTTACATTGGTATAAATCACCTTCACTGTGGAAATTCTTGTTAACAAGAGTCTTGCACCTACCGGATTCCCTACAAGAACTCGAAATTGCTGCTCTTTCATTTCAAATACTAGCTACGAGTTCAGGCCATCATAGTCTTCGTGATTTAATCACTTTCGTAATTTGACATCAAGATATAATAAAAAATTACATACTTACATATAACAGTATCAATTTATTCAAGAACGACCCTACGAAACTCCCGAAAACGTTACCGTATCACATTCCTTGTTCAGAAATTCTAGCCTAGTTCGTTCGCTTATATTATTATTGTTACTATGGAAGCTAATTTATAATTTGTTTTTATCAGCAATACGTCTACTGACTTTGAAAATAAATTAAATTCTCTTACACACGAGTTTGATAGATAAGATAACTCAACAAATCCTGGTAGTACAATCTGTTGGATAGACTTAAGGTGGTCCTAAAGTAAATTTTGAAAAACTTTCTAGTTACATGATAAATTTTTTTTTAATTTGTGGCAATATTTGTTACTTAAAAAGAAAGTATTTTGTAAATTTTCATAAATTTTTAGACAGTATACCCATAGTTATGTAGGAAAAACTAGAAATTTTCAATGAAAATTGACGTTTCTTCAAAACTGTCCTTGCACATGGGAATGCAAGTATTGGGATTTAAAGTATCATGGCGGAATCAATGCAGTAACGACACTTTCTTTCTCGTTAATAAGCATATAAAACGGATGAAAACAAAAACTAATTATGTAAAAATATTCTACATGTTTTACAGTTTAAGAATCTGCAAAGAAAATAATTTAATGACAACTTTTAAATAGCTTAACAAATGATTAGAAAATATGTTAGATTTAGAAATACTAGTCAGTTCAAATAGAATTAATAACTTTGTTACATTTTTATTTATTCACTATTACATATAAAATCTTATAAACCACTTTTTTTTAGTAAAATTGATAGTTATAAATATTTTTAAAATTCATCCGTTGAGTATGTTTATTTAGGAAAGAAGAAATCGTCAAAACTGCTTTGCTTCGGCGATGACACTTTAAATCCCAATAGCATTTGAAAAAAATTATGTAATATCTAACAATCGTAGTACACAGAACTGTGAACTCCAAAATTTTAAAAACATAATTATAAAGAAAAATAATACTATATTGATTTTTCATTGTAAAAATTACCTAAAAAAACACCTTTTAAAGTCTATCCATGGGCAACACTTTCTTAATAATTTTTTTTTGAAAAATCAGGATTCATGGTTGTAATGCGAATTAGTTGAATAAGATATCCTTAAAGTTTCAGATTGATTCATTGTAATCCTATGCGCATAAGACTTGCTGAACATTGGAAAACCATAAACGGAAAAACCCGCTCTTTTGTAAAAATAAGAAATAATTTTCTGATGATTTTAAAACAATTTTTCTATCGCAGACTATCCATAATTTTTATTTTTTAATAATTTCTATGTTTCCTGAAGTTTGTCTGCATAGTAAAGAGTAGATTTGGACACAGGTCAGGATTCGGTTAAGGTAATAATAAACCACCTGTCACCGTCAAATACGGGTAACCACTTGTTTCATTCAATTTTCAATTTTGAGAAAATATCTCTCTGGAAAGTTATTGTTTTTGATTAGGACAATAACGTTTCATAAAGATATTTTCTAAAAATTGAAAATTAAATCAGAAAAGTGGTTCCTTGCATTTGTTGGTGACAGGTGGCTTTAGCATCACCTTAATGTAGGAAGACACTGGATTGTGTGCAATAAAGGACGGAGGAAAAATACGTATAAATAACTATTAAGTTCATTAAAATTATTTCTATTGCCAATATTGCCAATACAAAATCATATTCTGTTCTTAAAATGTACAAAGTATCAGAAAATGAAATAAAGAAAAATCGAGTTTTTCATAAAATTTTACTATAGGACCACCTTAAGTCAGCATTGTAACCGAATTGCGATTCTTACCTATTTCCAGTCTAGTAGCAGAAATGTAGAAGATTTGTGTCCGTCAGATAATAATTATGCGTCAGATATAGACAATTACGCCAGCAGCAATATACCTGTCAGATTAAGAACAGTTAAAGGCATACAAACTCATAAAGCAGACCTGTAGCACTTTTGTGCAGTTTACTGTCACTCTAAATTTCAGCCGCAATTTGACCTGACGTATTCATCTGACGAGAGAAACAGTCAAATTCGGAAACAGACCACGCATGGTCTACTGGTAGAATGCGTTACCATGGATACCACCGCCATTCTGCTGTAATAACTACGAAATTCAGGGAACTTGCAGCAAACCATACGTCCCATGAGTTCTGATATTATAATAAGAGTACATTAAACGGTACAGTTGATGTTACTTTAAGACTCGTAAATTTAACATTTTCAAAAAGTACCAATTGTTGGTAGTCTTATAGAATAATCAATAGTCCCTTTCGATCAATACTTAATAAACTATCAAGACTCTACTTCTACCCGTAAAGGAAATTCAAAGAGCGTCCCTGCGATTAGCCCCGGTCCCGACCCGATTTTCGGACCAACGGCAGTCAGCCCCGATTCAGACCAGATTTTCCCCGTCTTTTCCTCGTATTGAGCGGGACTCACGGATTCCCTGCCTGAATCCTGTCTGATATTCTGAGGTTCGCGCTTTTTTATTTTGAGGTTATGATTCTTACGTAAAACAAACGATTTCCGTACCTGAATCTCGTCTGAACTCGTTATTTTAATAAGCAAGGAAAAGTGGGGGATAACACGTCGGAATCTAACTAGTATTTCCTATCATCTACTAAGTAATATTGACATAACCTGTCGGCAAGATAGATCTCTATATTGAAATTATCACTTATTTTTATTAACATTAAAATATTTTTTTATTAATGGTTTCATGTTCATATACTATTATTATTGTTTCGAAAGTAATATAACAATAGAACAAGTTAACCAATTACCGTCCGCTTCGATATTTGCATTTTAAAAAATATGAAATCATAAAATTATTCGGTGAAAGAATCGATGCAGAGCACAGTAATTGGTTCAAATATCCTAGTTATTATTGTTGTTATTATTACAATTTTAAATACAAAGTTCATATTTACTTATTATAGAGATAAATTGATATGCATGAATAGCCGGTAAGGTAGGTTTCCCGTGGATAATACACATCTTCTTATTTATTCTTCAACTGTAGATAAATCATTCATACTTGTAAGGTTTTTAAATACGAACAAATTTATACTGTGTCAAATTAAAATTATTAAGTGACCGTCGACTATTGATGGTCTTGTCTAAGTAAGTTTTCGACATTCGGAATAAGAAAGATTTCACAAAAAGTTATCAATATTCTAAAATCAGTAATTGTTTTTGTATTTCCTTAAAAAAAGATAGGTACTTTTTTGGGACTTATAATATTACTTAATATTTATTGTTCTCAATCGAAAAGCGAAATATTTAGATTTATGTTAATCAAATCATTATTATTTAAATAAAGAAATAAAGAAATAAATAAATAGCAAAAAATTTGCGTGGAACAGTAGAATCTGCTGTCGGTAACTGGCATCCACTTAAATGAATAGTTTTTGTTTTTTGGTAAATTTTGAATTAATTGAAAATTTTAATTTTCTAAATTTTCATGAAACTTTATTGTTAACTGTTTGAGAAAAATAAATTAAAAAATATAAAAATAGTTAACTATACCTTATATTTTTGTAGTACATTCTTCTCCTACAATAATTAATAAAAACCTTTAACTGAAAATTATAAAACTAAAAAGCCGATAAGGTAGGAATCGGGTTAGTTCTCTACATGTTTTTGATAAATATCTCTTTTATTATATCAATATGAAAGAGAAGAAAAGATTCTAAATATATATACAAAAAGTTGCATCGGTAAGTTAGGAATCGTGTTAGTATTTCTTATCTCCTTGATAACTATTCCATATTTTAATTATATAAATCTTTTCCTAAGAAGAATGGTATTAGACATTATATAAATACCTACGAATAATAAGAGTATAAATGTGAACTTTAACGTGTAACATTAATATATGATTTGAAGTTACGCAAGTAACAGATCCATGTGGTCAAGTGGTTAGATCATCAGCACAGCAGTCTCAAGATCGCCAGCTCAATTCCCTGCATACACCCAAAAATTTTTTAAATTCATAATTACTTCTATATTTCTGTTTAAGATAATTATATAATAACTACTGTAAATAAATCTAGTTTAAAAAAGTATTTAATACCTGTAGAAAAGTACACGCGAAGGAAATGAATAATTTTTTCTTTGTTGGGGATTAACGTCTGAAAATCGGGTCGGAATTGGGCGTAGAATCGTATAAAAAATGGTATATAAATCGGAGCCCGGATCTAGTGCGGTTTTTCCGTCCGATTCCTACCTGACCTACGGAAATCTGGTCTGAATCGGGTCTGGTTTACGTGAGACTTGTTGCACGGGTACTATATTGAGATAGAAAATTACAAGTTTCGTTGTTAAAATATGTGAACACGTGCACCAAAGATTCATCAGAATCAAGTAAGAAACAAATGATAGGTGCTTTGTATCAAATTTATGGTAGAATTGTGACAGCTAAAATGCAGATCCGTTCATACAGCAGAATTACTGAAGAAACTTATGATTTTTTACAATATATGCTATGAATTTTTGCTGTGTAGTTTAGCAGCTACGAGGATTCCGCTGCACATGCAAGTCTGCAATTTTGCTTCGGCAATTCTCAAGCATTTTACTGGAGGCGGAAGTGAATATTCAAACTCCTCATCTACTTCTGTGTCATAAATCTGAAGCAATTCGAACGCAAAGTGGACGACTCAGGTTTCTTCTTTAAGTCTGCTGAATCGGGCGTACAGCTGATGGTGCCAGTAGAGTTGCTACAAGCACCAGCATCAGTATATATCCATGTGTGTTTACATACTATTCATATATTTATAATATAACTTTCCATATAAGAATAACACATATGTTCCCACATTGCATGCTAATGACGATCTACAATGTGTTCTAAAATAAAGTATATATTATTTTACGGAAGTGCATGTATCAATTAGCAGAGATTAGGTTCCCGATACATAACGTGTAATTTCACACACATGAATTAACAGATTAATAGTGGCGGCACTAACGAATTTTAAAAATTTTTCTAAAAACAGAAAATATACTTCTGCCAACGCAAGGAGATATAAAGCACTTTTGGGACACAGTTCCTAGACAATACAACGTACTAAATACGTTGCACGACTGCCATAATATTGCTGCAGTGACCAAGCTACGTTGTTTTAAAAGTATATAAATGAGCTATAAATGTTGCAAAAACGTTGAAATTGTTTGCTTTCATGGAAAAATATAATAGCGGATATGCAGTGTTATTTCACGTTCCTAGAATGTTACCTTAGAGCCGTGCTTACCTTATATCTCGAACGTCTTTGCACTCTTAAACTTCCTCGATACGGCTACATCAAACTTCAAAAATTTATTGACGAACAAGGGAAAACGTTACAATAGTTAGATCAAATTATATTAGTTGTAGCATCCGCATCATACTTCTTAGTAGTGGATTCTGGCCGCCGGCATAACAATAACTGGAAAGCAATAAACAAGATCTAACTACAAAATGTTATTTCTAATTTCTACGTAAACAATCATTATTTAACGTTTATTGAAGCAAAACTGTCAAACTAATAATTGAATGAAGAATGGAATCCGAGACGAACGCAGATACGCGTTTCTGCCCAAGACGTAAAGTGGGTAGCCTTCCCAAGTTTCAACGCTAAAGATTGATAAGGTAATCAAAGTTTCTGTTATAAAGAGGGTGGGAGAGTGAGAGTGTGTGAGAGAAGTGAGAGAGAGAGAGAGAGAGAGAGAGCGAGAAAGAGAGACAGAGAGAGAGTGAGAGAGAGAGAGAGCGAGAAAGAGAGAGAGAGTGAGAGAGAGAGAGAGAGAGAGAGAGAGAGAGAGAGAGAGAAGCGCAAAGAGCTGGTGGGAAATTCGTTGGCAACGCGAAGCTAACGACCCATTACATACTGTACTAAAGCGGAGCTGGACCGTAGTCCCTCGTTCGACGTATTCACTTCATTTATAATCGATGGTCTCTCTCACTTGCACACATTCGGTACATGTCGCTTTCGGTTTTCTCGGTGATACGCTTTTCCTCTTGCGCAGAGAGCTATCGGGCTTGATTGGTTTTTGGCAACAACGTTCGAATAGTTTTGTGATGCATTTATAACGTTTGAGGCATTTCTTTGATAGCAGTAGACATCGGTTTTTCTATTTCTCATGGATGGAAATAGTGAAACACTAATGAACAGTCACCTTCTTATATATAAAATATTATATTATATATAATCATTTAACATTTTATAATTCAACATAAAATATCAGCGTCACTTTTAAGAACTTGATATCAATTGTTAATGTAAATTCTTATTTGAGTATATGGAAAAAAATTTGTAGTTAGTGTTTCAATAACTGAAACAGTGACAATTAGAATTCTGATAACTACGGTTATTTATTGCTATTGCACTAAGCAATTGTATATGTGACAGTTGCGATGGTAGAATATCATATAACAAAGGCGGGGCAACAATATTGTAACTCTGACAGCTGCAATATTTCTTTTATTGATTATATTGCACAGTTTATTACTTTCGTTTTAATTTTGAATTCTCAATAGTTAGTAAAATGAACACTTGATTGTTACATATTTAACAATTAAGAACGACTAACATGTGTTACAAAATATTCTTTATTCATAATTTTTCTAGACATATAAACGTATGCTTTTAAGTATTTTATTTCTGACAGTACTTCTCTTTGATCCCATAATTATTTTAATTTATTCGATGCATTTTATACATTATCTACCATTATTTCGTTTGTTCTATGTGCAGGCAATTAATAGCTTTTACTCATTAAAGTTAACAAGAAATCTTTTAATTAACTGGCAGTCTAAAAATTGGCTAATTGACTAAGTTCACGAGTATAATTTTTTAATACTATGTTACGTAATGAATAATAATATATTATTATTATTATTATTATTATTATTATTATTATTATTATAATTATTATTATATAGGCCAAGTAGTAATTATAAGCAGAAACAGTGCCTGCAGGGCAGCAGCTATTACATATTCTGTGTACTTTATACTTACAAATAAGGAAATGCGGGCGAAGAATTGAAAATACTAATATTCAAAAAGATCAATGGTTATTTTATTGAGACATAAAATCTTTAATAACAACAGAGAAATATAATCTGACGTTTCCCACCGACAAAATAAAACGCATACTTTTCCTTGACAACATTTCTTAACAAATATTCCAAAATTACTTGTTAATGGTCCATGCCCAATCGTCTACGACGAGCCTCTACGCTCGTCGTTCTGTGTCTATCCGTTTACCAATCTCTTATGAAATTGTTGAACAGAGTATAACCCCGATAATCCTCTGGATTACCGTGCTACGGCTTCCGCCGTAGTATATTAATCAACTCCCGGTGATGTTTAATTAAAAAATAAAGTTACACCATTCTAAACAGACAAACGTAAATCGTAAACCACAACAGTCTTTATGTCGGCTGTAGATGTGCTTGTATCATCGCCATTGATATCATAACCACTTGTTGAGACTAGCTATCCGAAGCAGTGTAGTCCATAGCCTTGTTAACACAGTCACGCCATCTTTCTCTATTTTATGCGAGTTGCATCCAATCCTCCTCAAAACATCCTACGTCTTGTAGGTCAATTTTGATATTGTTCTCCCATCTTCGTCTCGGTCTACCTGGAGGTCTTGCGTCTGTCGGCTTCCCTACAAGCACTCTAAGTGATGCTCTTTCATTTCCCGTCTTACCTACATGCCTAGCCCACTCTAGTCTCTACCCACTCTATTTCTTGGTTATGTCAAATTTTCCATTCTCTAGTAATCTCATCTATTTTGCCCCCAAATATCTTTCCAAGGACTCTATTGTCAAACACTCTAAAACTATTTTCTTCCCGTTTGGTTAACGCCCACGTTTCGCATCCGTATAGAAGCACTGCCATTATGATTTTTCTATATATTTCTAATTTAGTCTTTCATAATAGTAATTGCGATTTTAATAAGTTATTTACCTTGCCTTTCAGACTGATGTCGGCTAGGCTGCTCAATTTATGGTTCAGCAGTGCGAATTTCGTTATAATCTAAAGCGGTTTGTTGTTCGTGAACGTTTAGGAGCTCGTCGAAATAATTTTTTCACCTATATAGTAGTCCATCTGTGTCCATTATAAGGTTCCCATGTTCGTCCCTTAGGAAGTTTTACTTTGGGATCCATTCCTTTATTTTCCTATGGTAGACCTGGAAGTTTCCTTCTTTCCAATTTTCGAGGTTAAAATCTCCCAGCAGTATTTTTGCGTCATGGGTAGAAAATCTATCAAACACCTGCTCTAGTTTTGTGTAAAAGGAGTTTTTGATTGTATCGTCCGTATCCCCCGTTGAGCAATGGACCTTAATAAATACGTATTTGTACCATCGGCTTTTGAGGGTTAGGAACCCTATGCGATCATCAATAAGTTCAAAATTAATTCCTGTGCGCATTACTCCATTACTGACTAAGAAGCCCGTCTCTAGCTGTTCTGCCTTTTCCAATCCGCTATATAAAAGTGTGTATGTATTCGTATAATCTACGCATGGGCCTCCTCATCGCCTAACCTCCTGCAAAGCTACTATATCTAATTTATACCTGTCTGTCTCCCTTGTTAGCACTTGTAATTAATTAATTAAACCTGTATTTCCAGTCCTCAGCTAGGCTACGGACGTTCCACGTGCCCACCCTTAACTCCGTTATGGATCTTTTGCATGTTTCTTCTTCGATAGTCCTCTTCCGGACATTCGAACGGGGGACATCTTTATGTCTGGATTTGTATTTTCTCAGAGAAGAATTTATGACTTATGTTTGTGGATGACTCGCCGCGTTGGATTAGGTGGTAAATCCGTTGTAGGTTCTTCACGCCTACTACCCACACTCCGTAATCTGTGTAACATTTGTAGATGTTCCGCATTCGAGGGCGGGGGGTAATAATAAAGAGGTACTCACCTTTTACGGCTGTGGAGTGTGCGCGTAGACTCACGGTCCGCGGGCTCTTTATTTAATACCTGCACAATATCTGCACATATACTCACTGCACAAAGTATTGAATCTAAATGTAATCTAAATATTTGTCGCACGACGTTTCTTTCCGACAATATACATATATGCCACTCTTCATAAAATTGATGCATCTCATACAAATTTTATATAAAGAGGAAAGGCTATTACTAGAGTAAAGGCTAAAGGATTTACTATAAATGATTTATTGTAATAGAAAGTGAATTTTCTGAGTATTGTTTAAACAGCGATAATAATCTTATACCCATATATACATATATATAAATGGAAGCTATTTAATTAATTTTGTTGTACTCATGATTCAAGTAATGATTGAACAACGAGCAATTTTAGTTATTTATCAAAGAATCTGTTTGTGTAAACAATAAATATAAAAAAATAAACTTGTTTGTTTTACTTCAATCTCTCAGCAAACATTAGATAATTTCACCTGTTGCGTATTTAAACTGTGCGCGAGAAACTTGTACTCAACCACGTACGAATCGTAATTTCATTGTGAAAATTTATTGACACTTGGAGCCTGAATTCACGAAGTGTTTGAAAGTGAATTTCATAACGAGTCGCGCAGCCGTCGCCCTTCCAGTCTTATTTTACCAATTCGTGCATAAAACGAGACACATGTATATGTTTTCCTTAATTAAACACTACAAATAATACAGTGTAAATAATGCGAAATGTAATTCAGGTGAAAACTAATTTCATATATACAAAAAAAATCGTTTGTTTTCTTTTATTAAATAAGTACTAATGTATTACGTGTGTAACAATTTGTAAGCAAAACTATAATTATTTTATTGTCACATTTACTTTGACTAAAGTTCCCGCTTTCGGACCTGCGGGCGAAGAAAACGTTCAGAGGGAAAATATTTATTTTACCCCTGGGTCCAAATCAGCTAACGTAAAGTAAATTTTCGAAAATCAGCTCTAAGAGGGTTTAGGTCCTCCTAAACAACTAGTACCATCCGGATGATAACACATGCTTAGGTTGGCCTAAGCACTCTGGTAGGCTGATTTTACAGTCTACCGTGTCGAATACCATTTCAAAAACATTTAAAATTATAAATTATAATTTAGACTATAATTTATAATGTATTGATTATTTATTATATTATTTGTGTTGTAGTTTTATTAACAAATACGAACTAAGTTTCATATTGCAAATACAACTTTAACAAACAAATGCATTAACCAAAGTTTCACTTTCAATATCGAGCCGCAGCTTCTCATTCCTCCGCAGACGGAAAGAGCGACGCTGCAGCGATTCTCCTTTAAACGCCAGTCCTCTTTATCACTATCTCGAAGCACGTATACACAAAAGAGCCCGGGCTTTCACATCAAAGCCCGCAGTCAGAGTGAAAATTTCTCCACGCTTAAATAAGAAATCCAGAGCAACAATAAAGAGAGAAGGACAGAAAGTGAGGAGAGGGAAAATAGAGAAAAGGCCTCCATCATTATTTTGCCAGTGCGCGCGCGCACGCCATCATTTCTCTACCCGGCGCATTCTTTTCCGCGCCCGCGCGCCGTCATTTCCTAGAACGGGATAACAACAGCTACAGCTACAATTTCACCCCCCCCCCTCCCCCCTTGGATTTCCCTCTTTGCGCGCGCGCGCGAGCGCAGGATTTGCCTCCGTGCATGTAATACAAATACGAGCGAGACAAACAACAGCGGCGGCGCACAACAAGCGCCGGGGAATACAAATCTAGAGTGAAATGAACAATGCCCAGGAGAGTTTACTGGCTTCTAATTGAAACCGACCCACCCCTTTTCCGCTAGCCAGCCAGCCTCGATTCCTCTCTCTCTCTCTCGGTCTTTTTGCTCTCACTCTATCTCTAGCTATATACCACCACCCCCGCCCGCCTAATCGTCCCGCACAGATGCGTGCCGCGTGGCTCTTTATATATTTCGCTCGCTCTCCTTTCTCTCTTGTTTCGCCTCTCTTGTCCTTTTTCCGCTGTTTTGCTGCCACTGCCGCTGCCGCTGCTGTTGCTGTTTAGCTGTGTGGTCGACCGTTGGAGGCTATTTTGCGTAAAGGGTTGCGGGAGCTCGCTCGCTGGAAACGATCCTTCCGAGGGTATTCTGCGGGCTCATTAGGAAATTATTTCGATTCGGGTGATTGGCGAGTGATACCGAGGATTATTATGAGCAAATTATTAGGTAGATTGGGGGTTTGTATAATGCAGCAAGTTACAGATAATGGATTTTTCGAAATCAATAAAATGCGTTTCTTCTTTGGTTGGTAAGAGGTTGCAACTTTATTGATTGAAACCAATAATACAAATTTCAAATGAACCCTTTTCATGTAATCATAAATTTGGATACAAAATCTTAAGTTGTTTAATTTAATTAACCAATAGTCGCGTTTATCAATTTTTGTCTAAAACTTAAATTTATTTTCTAAAAGGCAGATTACTTTCTCATAAATAAAACAATAAAGCTTTTCCTTAGTTTATTTAGGTATGTTTTAAATTAGAAATTTTAATAGTTTTTATCACTGTAGCACAGTTAGAAGAATTATTTTTTCCGGTGTAAAATAATCTAGAACTATGTAGATTTGTCTGGTTTGATATGGTACATAATCGAGGGCTACGATGAAACAAGGTAATCTTCTACTAGGGTTCTTACCGCTGTTTTTAGTGCTGTTTTGTCTCGTGCAGTTGACTGTTAGAGGCTATATTTTATGTAAAGGTTGGAGTTCGTTTACTGAAAATGATCCTTTCGAGGGTATTGTGCAGGCTTATTAGAAAATTATTTCAATCTTACTGATTGGTGAGATATAATAAATATAATACTTAGGGTTATGACCAAATTATTAGGTACATTGGTATTTCGTGGTTTACTGTTACTTATGTATAATGCGAATTTCTATCTTGAACAATTCAATTTTTTATTATCTTCTTGTAGAAAGAAAAACATGTATCGATCTGCGAATTTTTATATTTTTTTAATTTTAGTTGATAATGAGGTTGTTATTTACACTAATAGTTGTATTCATAAACTTACAAGGAGAGTTTACAACCTGCGAGAAGAGAATTTCGTTGAGGCTTTAGAAAGTGGTTTCAGGTACCTGAAAATGATATCTAACACTCAGTTTCATCTCAGACGGTTTTGGGGTAAAGATATAGGTATTTCTAAACATGTAGTAAATGCTTTTTATGCTATATAGGGATTTTTGTCATTGTTTTCGAAAAAGATGAACTTCAATTTATTGATTTAGATGGAAAAACCATAGGTAATTGAGAGTTTTAGTGGACATAATCCGTTACTAAAGGTTATGTATTCTATAATATTCACTCACGGTTGGAGGATTACAAAATCTTAATATCTTAATAAATATGTTACTTTAAATACCACATTGACTTCAATACTCTCTCTTTCTCTCTCTATATATATATATATATATATATATATATATATATATATATATATATATATATATATATATACACACACACATATATAACCAAATTTGTAAACAAATTTAAAAAATTAAGTCGTTCCAATTCATAATACAATCCTTTGTATACTTTATTATTTTCTATCCTCACTATCACTACCTTACTACCCAAATAACGAAATAATTACTAATAATCTAGCCACCACTTTGAACTAATCGGCATTTTCCATTTATTCCTTCGCTTTTTTTTCTCCATCTCCGCTTCCCCCCGCAAAAGCGGCAGTTCACTCCGGTGTACCTAACCAAAGACGCGACTCGTGCTCTTCGATGATCTTTCAAATGTAACCGCCGGGAATCACGCAGCGCGATCCTCGCTCGCTGCACTCGATGAGAGCAGTGTACAGTCGCTGGGGCGGCAGCCGCTTTGATATCGAGAGGTAAAGTATAAACATCCAGGCTAATTTTTCCGTCTCTCCCCCCTCCCCCCCGCATTGTCCTTTATCTTTTTGTCATCTTCTCTCCGCGCACTGTATTTTTAATAACCTAATGGCTCTCTCGCGTGGTATGCTCGCGCTCGTTCTCCCTCCCCGTATACTTTTTCGACATCCAGTGGTTGTATATACACACCCAAATGACAAAATTACCTGAACGTTTTTCCCCGCTCGTTTCTTATATTTCGAGAGAGCAGCGGTCTCCCTTTTTGTTGTGTGTAATGTGTGTGTGTGTGTGTATACAAATTCTTTGCGCTCTGGTACTGTAAGGCAGCGATTGAAAGAGGTCGACGCGAGTTGGCGGGATTATTGAGAGAGAGAGAGAGAGAGAGAGAGAGAGAGAGAGAGAGAGAGAGAGAGAGAGAGAGAGAGAGAGAGAGAAAGAGAGAGAGAGAGAGAGACTTTAAGTAATATATAGCCTACTGCGCGATTCTCGGCGAAGCGAACGACACCGCGCCACGCTATACCGGGCGTAAAACTCGACGTGCGCTTGGTTTGTGTGTAGGCGAGAGTATTATTTGCTAGTTCCGTTTGCTACTTTTACGCTTCTCTTGGTCTTTTTTTGCAGTGGTCTCGCAATTTAGTTAATTGCAAATTGCTGGTTCCGCTATCTCGGAGATTCTTCCTTTATTGTATACTTTTTTTTCTAATTGGAATTCGATTTGAGGATTAGTAGAGTTATAATTACGTTTATAGATATGAATTAAAAAAATTTAGATTAAGATAAATAAACGAAGTATGTATAGAAATGTGTTTACAATTTTTCTGTAAAAATAATGATTATTGATTATTTTAGGTTCGATGTTTCTATAAAACAAATATTGTACACAATCGAATTAAAACGTAATAGTATAAGGATGAAAAAACTTCTTTATTTTATACGTATTAATGAATACATTTAACGAGTGCCGCTAGTAAAATTTCGGTTAGTTTTTCTTAATCTACTTCTCACAAGTCAAAAATTTTATTATTTTGCAAGAGTTATCTTATGAAGACTTAATCAAAATAATTAACAATCTCAAAATAGTAACAGTATATTCCAGTAAATTAACATGTGTTTAGTTCCGAAATTCAAGATGTTTGCTGAAAGATTGCTTACTTTTCATTAATGAGTTTAGCAGAATTTTTAGCTGCTTTTCATTTGCAATATTAATTTTATTTTTTATCACACCTTCGTATAGTGAATTTTGCAAAATAGTAAGATTTCGGTCTTAATAAAAGTAAAGTGAGTAAAAGTGACTTATAATATGGCTTCTACCGATAGGAGAGAGTCGCGTAGTTTGGGACAGCACCCAGTTTGAGACACTTCCGGTTTCAATACTTTCGAAGTACGATATACGGCGTCGATTCGGGTTTTTAAACTTCATTATGAAAGAAGCCTATTTACAAAATTTCAGACATATAGGCATATTTTACAACATATTAGACAACTTCATATATTCAATCGAAAATAGATGCTGTGTGGCACTAATTTTCGAGATTAGTTAAGAATCAAGATTAACAATAAATATATCTCTCCCAGTGCATATATATTTGTAAACTCTATATTTACAAATACCCAAGGAACTTTTTTCAAAAATTTTAATTGAGAATAGTTTAGTAAGTGTTTTTCTTATTATCGTCTGTGGCCCAGTTTGGGACACAGAGTGTCATCCGGGATGGGACACTTTAAATTTTGAATTTTTTACTTTATCCTGGCTTACCATAACATCAGGAAAACAATCAGGCCACAGAGTTATTATAAACGTACTTCATCATTATATCGACTCCGCGAAGCCGTGAATCATTAAGCTGTACATGCGCAGGAGAGAGGAGAGAGGGGAGAGAGAGGGAGAGACTAGCGTAGCGGCTTACATTAGAGAGGCGGGTCTAAGTTAAATAAAAAAAAATGTACGAGTCCAAGAAACTTTTTATTTTTAATAGCAATCATTCTGAAAGGTTTATGCTATAAATACTTGGTAATATCTTTAATTTTACCGTCGTAAAACATCAAAATCTTGTTTCTACACGTCACAATAAATCGCTATTTTGAATACCATATTTATTAAGGGGACAAGACACCTTTAGAATCTGAAATAGTACATTATGTAATAAGGGAATAAAGTCAAAGATTATTCCCGAGGGTGTGTTTAGTAATCACCCGAGGGAATATTCGACTTTATTCACGTAACACTTTATTTATTTAAAAAGAGGGTCTTCCGGTAAGAACTAGAATTTATTGAAAATGTATATTATATATAGAGAAGAATAATTTAAAAAAATGCATTTACGGGAAAACGTGTAAAATCAAGATTATGAGGTTTTACAACGGTGAAATTATAGATATTATTAAATATTTATATTAAAAAATATTCAGAATTTTTGCTTTTAATTTGAAGAAGTTATATCGACTCACAAAAAAAAAATTTTTTTTAGGTTCCAAGGATCTCTTGTCTTCTCAATAAATATGGTACTAAAATAGTGATTTATTGTGATGTATAGAATCAAGATTTTGAGGTTTTACAACCGTAAAATTTAAAATATTACTAAGTATTTATAGCATTAAAATTTTCAGAATGATAGCTTTTAAACATAAAAAGTTTCCTGGAACCCAGGTCTAACCCAGTCGTGCTCCATTAAAGTAATAAGGAAAATTGTGCATTATACTAATATTTAGTTTATATAATAAAAAATCATGTTATGTGGTTGATTCTTATATAATTACTATATGAAAATAAAATATTATTATTAAAAACGAGCAATAACTAACAGTAAAGCATGTTAAAGGCAATTAAAACATGATTAAACAAAAATGTCCCATACCGGAGGACTGTGTCCCAAACTAGGCGACACTTATACCTGTCTTGTATGTTTAATTGCAATTGTTATAATTCCGTAAATATAATGTAACTTTTATATACTGTTTCCTTATATTAAAACCTATCAAAAGAGACATACAGTTAAATTTTATTAACAAACAAAGATTTTATACACGAGAAACTTTAAGTGTCCCAAACCGGGTTACTCCCCTACGATAAATTCATTCATTTTTAAAATAAATTTCGAGCAAGTCTTTATAATTTTAAATTTCTTATATATTTTAGTCTCCTATATATAAAGCTATGATGGTTGGTAGATTTTAAAATTTGCTATTAATTTATTTTTAAATTAAAAATTTAAATTTATTTAGAAACTTTTTCACAGAAAATACTATTAAAATTACACTACTACAAATGAAAAAAAAACAATGTATATAAACGTATTATAATAACAAGGAAATTATTTCTTATCATCATACTTATAATGTTAACTCGTATTACGTCAAAATATTTATTAACTACTTTATCATTTCTGTATTTGTTCATATTATTTCAATTATAAATCACGAAAGGATATCGAAAAAAAGTGAAACCCGTACGATTGCAAGTGATGCAAAAAGGCTCGTTCGCGGCCCCAGATAATTTCTTTTCTATCAGCGTATATATTTCATGACTCTCGCGCGTTACTGCAAACGAGGTCATTAACCCCTTCGGGGCGCGACGACTGCGAAAGAGCGCGCGAGAGAGACGAAGTAAAAGAAAAAAAAGAAAAAATCTCGCAGTCGCGAATAGATCGCGAAAAAAAGGAGACGTGAATAGAGAGAAAAGCGACTTCGCGGCCGATTATAATGCAGAGTCCGGGGCCAGTCATATTTCAGTCCTTTTCCTTTTTACGATCGGACGTTTTTAATTTCCCTTAGAGCGGCAACGCCGGCAGTAGGGAGGGAATGCAAATTGTTACAGGAAAAGTTATGCGCGCCCTGAAATTAATGCCTTTCCGAGCATCGAGCCCTTAATAGCGCAGAGCCGTTTATACACGTATATATTACGCGCGCATACATATATATGCGGGCACACGCACTCGCGCCACGGCAGTTCAAGAAACGGAGGCACAGCGGGGTCGTGAGAATTCGGGATTTATATGAGATTACGACGATTCAACTTTGTCACAGCGTGTGTTATTTACTTAATATGTTTACTTTGTAATATACGTTGACGTTTGATATACATTTGTAAATTTTACTTTACAATTTTTAAAAAATAATATTTGAATTATGATTGTTGTTTTACTATTTGATTGCGAATATTATTTTAATTTTCCCTACTGCAATAGATCAGCGATTTGTTAGTGGATAAATTATCTAACAAATCACCGGATATGTCAGCTGATCTTCTGTAGTAGGGGTACTATTCGATTAATGAGAAATTGCTTTTGTAATAATTAAGGATAAAATTGAAATATTAATAGATAATAAATTAGTAAACCTATGACTAAGATACTATTTCGAAGTTCTTGCAACATAATTAAATAAATTGACCGACTTTCACTGATGGAGATCATTAATTCAGGATTGGGTGAATTGTCTATTATGAACCTTACCGGTAGCTAAGATGAAATTTGATATAGTAGCTTCAATTTCTGGTTTCGATCTTGCTACGAATATGAAACAATGCTATGAAAAATTATTACATGGCTTTTATAGCTAGATAAATTATTAATAAAAGTTTATCAATATTTATTTTTATGGTTCATTTCATAAGTTTTATACTTGATGTATAAATGCTATGGTATATCCACGCGATAAACCAAAACTCATAATTTCATGAATTATTGCTATTGTTTTCTGGCATGACAACTTAAGTCCATTTTTAAAATACAACAGAATGTACACCCAACGGTAAAAACATTTTCCAAATGTATCCTTAAATAACAACTTTTTCATAGACGTAAGAATGGCAAGTCACCAAAAAGTCAACAAAAACATGACTTCAGATTCGATGTTGTTTCTTACGCTAATGAAAAAGTTGTTATTTAGGAGTACGTTCGGAAAAATGGTTTTACCGTTGAGTGTAAGTGAAATTTTTGTATGAAACTCTTTTGTACAAAAATTGGAGCAATTCCCAAAACATATCCCTATGTTCAAAACAATTACATAAGGTGAGTCTATACCCAAAAAGTCATTCTACCAGCTTCCGAAACAACGCCTTTGAATTTCAAGTATGTTAAATATAAATATATCAGAAAGTTATTTGTGCATTTTGAATTTAATTTGATTAATTTAAGTTGGTTTTATTAACCGATAACCATTTTAAACTGTGAAAAAAAATACGAAATAAACGTTCTTCATTGGGTCTCATGCGCATACAGTTTTTTCAAAGGCTTTTCTATCACATTTTTTTATATTTTTGACATAAAAAAATAATATTGTATAGTTTACATTTTCAAATTTTTTTATTTTTGTATCAGGCATAACAAAAACATTTATTCTCAAATATTAACTTTATGAAAAAAGTAAACTATACAAAAGTTTTCAAGTATGAATGTAATAAGTATTACCGAACAAACTTATCAAAAAGATTAAACCTCGTGCGAATGAAGTATCATGAACATAATGTTAATTAATTTATTAAAATTATTATAACTTTATTTACTTTTATAGTTATGATATCTATGGGTCTTAAAATATTCATTTAATTAAATACTATAGTATAAAATCGATTTTTTGAGAGATTTTGGGTATAGCCTTACCTTAAGTACGTTTAAAAAGTACACATAATAGTTTTTTCTTATTTCATAAGGCTTTGTTTTGTTAATTGATAGCACATACCATTCGTTTACAAACAATTTAGTATTACTTCAATATTTATTTATTCGTCAATTATATCATTCCTACAAAAAACGTCGTGGTATTCCAGAAAACATAGCTTGAGTGTATTTTTGTATATTCAATTTACATTCAATAAACTGTGGTGACGGGTACGTAACTTTTCCTAAAAATAACGTTCACATTTATAAATTTACCTAGATACGTAATTGGGTATAAAAAGTATTTTTTCATAAAATTAACAATAAGAAATGAACAATATAGAACTAACTTTGCAGCGAAGAACACTCCTATAACCATTTACGTAAAGAGGTACAAAAAATATCCAGATATTACTATATAATCTAGATTCTTTTTGATGATACTTTTTTCTTGACATTTAAAAATACTTTTTTACAGATACAGTATCTATAGATAATTTTATATTTGGATAAGTTTATATCTGGATACATGTATTCTTATTCTTATACATTAAACTATCTAGGTACTTTTTAGATACTTATTATGTTGATTTATTTGAAATACTTTCTTATCTAGATACAGTATCTTAATAACCTGCGTGATTGATATCTTTTGATATTGAGTAACTTAGATACTTCACTATCCTGCATACTTCAATATCTTAGATATTTGATGACTAAGCACATTAGTTCAAACATGAAAATCAAAATTCCAAAGACACGAAAGATGGACTTAAGTCCTTAATTATGAAAGCCACCTCTTTATCCAAGAGCTGCAAATGTTTCCATTGCTTTTTACTCACCATCAGAGCGAAATTCACACTGACTGTATTTTGCACGAATGTCCTACTTTATCAAGGAAACAATTAATTTTCTAACTTTCCCCGCGATTCTCCTTCTTTCAGAGAAATGTCACCCCTCCTGCATCCCCTCGCACTGATCATCTGTCTGTCGCTACCTTTCCTTCAGCCGTCAACCGAGGCCTCCTCCTCGCGAAGATCCTGCAGTTCACGTCGCACTCACGTAAGTATACCATCTAAAACAAACGCTTTCTTCGCTCGCTTAAAAAGCGAAAAAAATGAAGCACTAACGAACTTCCAAAAAGCGACGAACCGACAGTAGACGCGAAATTCCAATCATCGCTTATATACACTCCCTCAGGTATTTGATTATTTCAATCTGTCTCTCTCTCGCTCACTTCTCAGCAGCAGTCATCCGGCTCTCCGTCCTTCAAGCCTCTCGCTCTCGGGCTCTCTTATCTCCGTTCACATTTTTTCCTCCCTTCCTTTCATTGCTGCCGCCGCGCCGTTGCGGCTGCGGCTTCTGCCGCCGCCAGCGCGCGCGCGCGCGCGCTCGCTCTCTAGCGTTCTTACTGCAGATGACAAAATGACAAAGGAGCGGTCGCCCGCGGCCAGCGATATTACCGTTTCCGTTTCGGAACTATGCGCGCCTCCGCTCTATCTCTCTCTCTCACTTGTCCGTTTCCAGAGATCCGAGTCTCCTCTCTCTTCTCACTCTCTCTCTTTAGTCGTCCTTCTGAAAACCGCACACGGCGGCTTCCATACGCGCGAGTTCCTCCCCGCTCCCCTCCTTTTCTTGATTGATTATGCACGTCGCAATTTCGGCGCTTCTCAGGCGCGAGCGTGTGTGTTTGGGGGGGGGGGGGGGGGGGGGTAGGTACACGTGGTATATACGGGTGGTGGTGCCGATTGATTTTAGGTGGGAGAGAAGGTGGTGGAGAGGTCCTTTGCTGTCGCGACGGTTTACGAGCATCCTTTCCTGGTGGTTTGCGTTTCTTCCTTTTTTTGGAGGAGAAGGAGGAGGAGAAACAGGATACTTTTGTCCTTTTGGCTGGATTACGTTTGAGGGACAGGGTGTAGACTCAAAAGAGGGTTTTTCATTTGGTGTCTTACATGGTTCGAGATATTTAGAGCGTTATGAGTTGAACAAATAATTGTTTAGGTGCATATGTTTCTGGAGGTTTTATGTTATAGGTGCAATGCAGTCATATATTTGAAATATTACGGATGATATAGATATTTCATACTACTTGTAGAAAATTATTTTTAAAGAAATTAATTCCTGGATTTTAACAGAAAAATATTCATAAATCAATGATCATTAGAAATGTAATAGTTGACTTTCGTAAACTTTAATCTTCGCTTATTAAACTGCATTTAAATGTTTATTATGCTACTAAATTTTTTGAAGTTTAAAGATAAGCTGTATCAAGATAATACCGTATTAACATATGTTATATAACAATCAATTTACTCACCAAGTACCTTACATGTTTAAGTAGAAAAATCTAGACATGATCAGGCCAATTAAAGAGTTTCGATAAATTCTGTTTTAATTGATTTAAGTTTGTCTTTAAATTTAGGTTAATTTGATTGATTATATACAGGAAATAATTACTTAAATTGGTTATCAAAAATTCTATTTAAAAATAATATTTTAGTAAAAAGGATGTCTACTGCAAAAAATTTTGTTTTCAAAGTACGACTGTTAAATCTATGGCATCATTAGAAGCTTAAAAGAAATAAGAATATGATCCCTTTACTAGAAGGTTTAGTGTAATAAATGACTGATACAATTCAACTCAACGATAAGGTAATTAATTTAGATACAGAATAAGTCTTGTAAGATTGCACTGCGTTACGGTAAGTCCATTTTTCTCAATTCTCACACTCCTGGTAACAGTTTCATGATAACAATTCTGACCTAACGTATTTCTTTTACATTAATACCTAGTTTATATGTGCCCAATAATTATTATATCGAATCTGTATTTTATATTATTTTTTAAAAAC